>JAHWXV010563439.1:0-10008 GCA_024586415.1 Phrixothrix hirtus | reverse complement strand
AATAATGATGTAATGCTATGACTCATTGCTGACCTAATTGAATTGATAGACATAAATTACTGCAAAGAGTCATTTGCGGATTACATCATCTATTTTATTACAACGAAAACATTCTAGACGATTCTAGAATTTTCCATTTACTGTTTCTAATTTTTGTTACAATACATGTTAGATCCAGACTTCCGCAATCCTACAACATCATGGAGGAAACTAAGCATAATAAAATGGTTAATAAACAGAAAAGTACCTTTACCCGAAGGAATTATTAATTTTAACAACTTAACGAGATCTGTACTGATGGAAATATACCGCACATACAGTTTTCCGAAAAAGTATTTGTTGGATAAAATTGTCAAAGACATACAAGAGAATAATGTGAAGCTTATGTGGCTTCCAGTGGCCCACTGTGAATTTAATCCAATAGAATTGGTTTGTACGTATGTTAAAAATAAGGTAGCGAAGCCAAACACGACTTTTAAAATAAAAGATGTTTTGGAACTTTGTCGATCAACCATGCAAAATGTACCAAAAGGGGTTTGCGCTAATTGTGTTAGTCATTCTATGAAAATTGAAGAAAAGTATAATGCGCAAGATGAGGATGATACTGATGAGGAATATGGTGAAAGTACTGACACTCAACTCAATGAAGACGATGAAGAAAATGTTTGTATGTAACTGCTATCAGAATATAACACTTATTATCTATTAACCTTGCGTGGGTTGGGCTACGGTCTCACAATGTTACAATTAAATATAAATAATACTTATTGTTTATACTACAGTCTTGATAAACAATCAAACCGAAGTATTGTACTTTTTAAAACGCTTTACTATAAATTGTAAAAACGCATACATATGTTATAAATAAATTTTTGTTATACCTTGTATGTATAATAGTTAGAAATAAATAATTACATGCAGGTAGAGTTTCTTAGCAATTTTATTATTGTGCCTCTTCTAAGTAATAGCAGTCTCTGAACAATTGAAACACATTATCCGCCCACAGTGTCGTTTTAGTTTACGCTCCCGTTTTCCCCTCGCGGAATGTTTCCCGAGCGCTCTATCGCATAAACTGTTTTATCTCTACAGGTCTTCAAAATTTTTCTTTTAAGTAGATCTTTTCTTCTTAAGTGTTAATTTCTCTACCTATATAATAAGTAGAAAGAATAGTTTGAATATCTCTTCAAATAAGCGAAATAGAGTCGTTCGCAATTATTGATTGTAATTTCATTATTAATAACCCGATAGCATTATAATTTGTTACAACTATATATTAATGTTCATTCAATTATACGTCTAAGTATAAGCTGCTTTGGATAAATGGTTTTTGTTAAATTAATTTTTGAAGTTCAACATTCTTAAAAATATCAATGAAAAACACATTTTTTTAGAACATATTTTACATTTACCAGCGAATGCAACTTTATAAAATTTTGAAATTCAGCGTACTTATAGAAAACTTAATTCTTATCAAAATATACTTATGCTCATCTAACTTAATTTATTAATTTCTAAAATACAAGGTTTGAAAGTGAACCGCTAGTACTTATTATTTTAATAGTAAGTACTTACTTACAGTGCAGATCTACGTCGCTTAGACTTTTACGCTTAAATAAAATAATATAATGGTTGCCTAACTATTACTTTGCCTTGAGTATTAATGGGTTTATTTTATGTATACGCACTTGGTAACTTATCATAATTATGTGATTAAGAACGACCTGCAGTTTTTGCTGGAAAATATCTTCTCTTAATGAGCTGGCCTTTCTTAACTCACTAATTCTTTATGCTTTAATGTACTGATGTGAATTGTTTTGTGTGCCACCCATCGTGCTTAAGTGTGTACAATTTTATTTGAACTAGGTGTTCGTGTAATTAATTGGCAACTCTTATGTTGTGCCTAAAAAGCTAAGTAAATATAATACGATTTCTGCTTTGAAAGTAACTAAGTACAGTTTTAGTAACCACTTACCGTAAAAGTGTTAAATTAACAGACTAATTTATAACTTTATCGCTAGATAGAGTGGTATACTTTAGACGCATCCTCTTTCTACTAATTTCGTTCGGATTACTTATCTAATCAAATAGTCTGCCATACTAACTATAACATAAATCAAAGTGTCAGTAATTTGCAGTAAAATCACTATACATGATAAATTCCCCTTTAGGTCACCCTCGATGACACATCGTAACAATAAATGTTTTCAATGCCTTAAGTCTGATAGATTGTATTGTTAACTTAGTCAAAGATTGTGATATATAGAAGGAGTCGTAAAGTGCAGTGTTCGACATGCAATACTTTTCGTTCATATTGAACTATAGTATCCAAAGAGTTTCTGTCTTTACTCTAAAGGTAAGATCTGACCAGCTCGATATACAGGGTATTTTCATAGAGTGCTTGGCAGTAAAAAAAGAATCAGTAGTGCCCGTATTTTCCGATTTTGAGTACCTTTACAGTGTTCAACCGCGCATGTTATCGAATATCGCCGACCTCGCACCACTGTAGCTTTGCTAGCCGTAATTAAATGCTCGACCAGTAGCCCGAAATAAATGGTACTCACTTCACATAATACCATTGCAAGATTTGTTTACCACAATATTGTAACAAGCGTAGCAATTCCTTCCAATGGTTAATTCGACGATGCACACTAGATATTAACTTCCTGAGATACCTGATGGTTACTGACAAATCTTGCTTATAAGAAATGGGTTTTCTAATTTTTAAAACACATGCTCGAGACGAAGAAAACCCTCAAATAATTTCTATTACTGATTACAACTTACCTTCTCATTAAATATCTGGTGTGATCTTCCCGGTCATAGGCCCTTTCTTTTTACCAAGAAACCTTTCATGAATATTTTACTTTCATTTTTGCAAAATGATCTTCCTGTACTTTTAGAAGGTATTTCATTTGTCATTAGAATGGGAGGTTGGTTTATGCATAACTATGCTTCAACCCATGTTTCTTATATTGTCACTACATATGGTAACCGATGGGTTAGTCGAAACGAATGTGTTCAATAGTTACCACGATTCCTTAGAAATATATGGGAAATATAACCCCGTTTTTATGTGGATAAAATATAATCTGCCTATAGCTTAACAAAAATGTTCCAATATACAAGGTATCTACCGTATAAGTTCTTTGAAGACAAAATAATCTAGGAAGGCGATGCTCATATTGCTTTTGCCATTTGTGATTTAAACTGTCATGCTGTTTTTTCTTGAAAGCTATTTCAATATGGTAGTAAATTAAAAAAGACGTAGTGATAGAATTTTTAAAACAGGACGATTCTTCTGCTTTGGATACTCATGGAAGCATTTTACTAATATACACAGTATCTCCTTAGATATGCGAATTAATATAGAACCACGCACAGGAAGACCAATTACTGTTGAAACGGGTGAAACAAAATTACGCGTCGTTGAAATGATTTATGAAGTTCGACGTAAGATGGTTCGAGGAATTGTTAGTGCTTTGAGATGTGGACACATCGTGGAAAGATACGCGTTAAATGGAACTTAAAGAAAAAGAATGAATTGATGACTGAAATATTTTCGAAGAACAAGGTTCATCTTGTTTTGAAGCACGTGTGTCTGCCTACAATCCAAAACCCAAAATCAATCGGAGAAATGGAATTACACGTTATAATTACGCTTAAAAGAATTAAAGAATTTAAAGTGCAAAGATTTTCTAATGAACATTTGTCGACTATGTTTTAGGATCGTTGGGGTATTGTTTGTTTCGAATCTCGTCGACTGGGTGCCACAATAAAGAACCGGTAGTACGAGCTGGCGGTGATGGATTTTAAAAAAGTTGCTGAAAAGAAATAATTATCAATAATTCATTTCAATGTAGTCTCACGCATAATTTGTCATTTGGGAGATAATCCAAAAACTAGAATTATAAGTTATATCCCAACCAGTTTTTAATAATAATTTAACTTGGTGACATTTTCATTGTTACAGCTAATGAAGTAAAGTTTAAATGCATCAATTAGACTCATTCAAGGATGGGAAACCAACTGTAAAACTGTGAGAAAGGACAGGTCAATCTGTTTTCTAAAGTGAATTTGAGCAATGCTTTACAAATTGCATTATAAGTTTGAGAATTACCTCATGTTCGTATTAAAGTATATTTAAAGTTAATTTTGAGTTTTAATTAAATACTTTAATTTTATGGAAACCGAAAACGTTGTTTTAATTAACCAAAGTGCTTAAATACAAATAAAATTTTTAATTATGTACTACACTAGCTAAAAGGAATCGTACACTTTGAAAATGAGAAATAACTTTTAAAATTCAAACTGTTGTCTAGAAGTTAATTGACGTTTTGTTTAGTCACTACATTTTGATAGATATTGTGGACATTTCAATACTATTTTTGTTTAAATTCACAAAGCAAAATATCACAATGACTAAAATCTGAATGCAAAGAAAAGGAAGGATTAAAATTCTGTAATGTCTATTTTAATCAAGAGCTGATGTTATTTATGATGTAATAAATACCTCCTGTATACCACTGAAATATAATTATATGGCTGCACAGTACGTAACAAATATAGTATGCAAAATTAGAAAATGCGCTGAAAATGAACATAGTCTTTAGAACATGCAAGACTTCCACTGCAACATTTATATAAGTAAGTTGATACACCATGAGTTCAAATGGTGCATCATCGCGTGTCAAGCATTGTTTGTAAGGGTTTTGTAGTTGGTAAAAATAGGTAATTGATACAAAAACTAATTGTATCTTCTACAGAAATTTAGGAATAGTTAAATGTGTGGTGTTCGACCGTAATGCGGTTTATTTGAGCCCCATCTGGCGCGATGAGATCAGGAGACTGAGAAGGCTATGGAGAGTTCATATCACAGGAAATTATACAACATGAAAGGTATTATTGCAGAAGGGCAGGTGGGCCATTCTCTGTGTGGCACGTGACATCTTATATCCATTGTCTTTGCAGTGGTAGTCTCCAGGCGAGATAAAATAGGCTCAAATTCCACAAAAATGGGGTAATAATATTGTCCCTGAAGCGCCTTAATGCTCGGCATCGTCCTTGATAAAATATAAATTCAATATTTTACATCCAGGGATGACGTACTGCAAGTATGTTATAACTTGAGTAGTGTGCAGCAGTTTCTACATGACGATATCGGACCAGTCAAGTCCCAGAAAATGAGTTGTTTGTGGGTTGATGTAATCATCAAGGTGAATTTGGGTTTCACTTGCAAATTATATATTGCTGAAAAAATTAAATAACTCGTAAGCGATGGGCAACCATCATGCACAATACTGTGCTCTGTCGTGCTTAATCGCTTGTGTCAGGAGCTGTACCATTTGATAGCAACATACAAAGCCACGAATCTGTTTAAACATTGAGCGAATGGATCTGTCATTCACACTCAGCTTCAGCCTATCGAAGAACTTGTCCCTGATTCTTAATTGTGATTATTATTCTTGGATCATCACATAATACTGCACAAGTTCTATGGAACTTGACAAATCACTCCCACAATAACGGCTCTTTCTGACGGCCCCCTCCATACAAGCGGAAGTAATGTTCTCCGCTAAGCACGTTGTTTGAGTACTCTAGTCGCCACGTTAACTGCACAATACACTACTACGTACGTTACTACTACACGCAGAATGATGCAAGAGATTTTCGCACGACAGATCTGTGCGTCAGGCACGCGCACCGTAGTTCATAGGTTGTGGCCAACGACAAAGGTTGTAATGTGCTCGTTGATTTTATAAATGAAGCAATCGGCCCGGCCCCCATTAGTTTAGTGTTTGCCTCTACATCCAAGGGATGCGGATTCAAACTCGATCGTGACCGTTAAATTTTCCGACGGAAAAAATTTACAAAACATCCCTTCCTCTCGATAAGGAGGTGTAATCGTAGGTCCCGTGCCAATGTGTTGTTTCGGATGTTAAAAATACCTACTGGCGGTGGAGTTTCCCCAGATTCGGCAAAATTCTAGTAGTCATAGCGAAATAAACCATAGTAGATGAAGCCAAGACAGCCAAGAGAATGTATGAATCCCGAAGTCTCTGTCATAATAAAAACAAACAAACAAACCAAAAGCAATCGGTTGTGGTATATTTTTCTCATATGCTAGCAACCAAAAATAATTTTAAATTAGTAACGGAAAGGCTGTATTAAAAAATGGGAGCCAGGAAACCAAGCATGGTTTGTTTATTTGCTTGTTTTGTTACTAAGATTTCAGGATGCCGAAATTCCCTAGCTCCTCTTTGACTAGAACTGTCGAATAGTTATTTCGCCATGTCTACTAGAATTTGGCGAATCTGGAGGAGTTCCAACGCCAATCGAGGTTTTTAACGTTTTACTTCCTTATCATAGAAGAAGGTGTTTTAAAAATTTTTCTCCATTGAAAAATTTACCGACTTCGATCGGGCTTGAACCCGCATCCCTTGAATGTAGAGGCAAACCTGCTAACCAGCACACCAATTGGCGCTGGCTAACCAAGCATTAAGTAACTAATAAACTTAAAAAAACTTTGATAAGATGCTACCAGGGAAATAGGTAGGTTCTAATTTAAAACTAAATTATACGAAATATCAAACCTTTAAAATTAATATCAATTTTGAGAGAATAAGAAAGGCCAAACCTATAAAAACATGACCGTTTGTAAATTAAAAATTGAAAGGAATAAAGTTTAATATAAATAATAATTAGAGTTAATGTTTTATTATTATTGTATAGTTGACAGTCTTCCCCAAGTTTGATAAATTTTTTGGTATAATAAATAAAGTGTGTTTTAAGTATATGCATAATGTTTTCGACTTTTAAACTTAGATGTGAATAAGTTTCACTTCACTGATTTAGAAATCATCATCAGTGTAATAAAATAATTAAATGTTACAATGAGATAAAATATAAATATTAAATTAAATAAATAATACAACACAATTAAAAACAGTCATTAATTATCACAGATCCATACAACTTTTTCATTGGACTTGTTGTTGAGTGCTAAAGTTAATTTAAGAAGTGTACTTGAACTGAAGAAATTAGTAATCTACAATTTCCTAGAAACAATTAAAAAAAAAAGGCGGCATAAATAAATGAGGAATGTTGTTTTATTAAGAACCCTAGGAAACGAATAATAATTAATGAGAATTTTGGATAGAAAAGTTGGACGTGGCCGTGTGAAACTGGGATTTCGAATTCAGACTAAATAAAGAGATTTAATAATAAAAAAGGGATTATCCGGTGACGAAATTTGAAGGATTAGCTAGAGAATAAAGAAACAGAAATATTGCTAGAGATTTCAAACCAAGTATTGATACGTAGAGGAGCGCAGGTAAGCAGATGTGTATAAAAGTCCCATCATTAAGCTAAATCAATTTTGAGTTATAAAATCTATTAAACTCATAACGAAAATTCATAGTCGATGTTTTAAATAAATTGGCACCATCCTACGCATAACTGTAGCTATTTCATGGTAGCCGAACGGTAAATCCTGGTAGGAACGATTGGACTACCGGAAGGAAGTTTAAACTGGAAAAATTGAAATTAGGTTAACAACAAGGAAGTTACCAAGTACCGATAAAAAAGGTTTTCGAGCACATAAGTAGTTTTACAGTAAGTAAATCTAAATCCTAGATAAAAGCATTAAACGCGAACTAGTTGCGTTTATTGTTAATTAAAATAATTTTGTTGTTATTCATTCACAAGAATAACGTTTTTTGGGCAAGAATTTGCCGAGAGTCCAAGATACATAATTGCCAAGAGTTTAACATTTAATTTGATAGAATTATTCGTCAAAGGATTTCCTTGTGAATCAATAAAGCTTTAAGGGTTTTATTAATTGTAAGGATCTGACAACTCAAATCATTGACCAGCCCTATTCAAGTATGATGCCTTATAATTAAATTTTGTTAAAGACCTTGTCTCTTAGTTAACTAAAACTTTGCGTGGTTTAAGATGAAATGAAGCAGAAATTGAGATAAATTTAATTAATACAAGAGCAAAAATGCTAATACCTGAAATGAAGAAGCATGAAGATACAATTGAATTCAACAAGGATTGTCCAGAAAGTAAAGAACGTTTGCATACACGCGGTGCCGATCTCCCATCATCTCGATTGAATATACGCCAGGCAGCTCAGGTCTCTACCTCAGTGTGCGCCGAGTTTCGTTGCGGTGAGGCCACGCTTGTGTGTTTTGTGATCATTCAAAATGGCTATGCCAATAGAAAATCCCGCTAAATGTGAAGTGCGTAGTGTTTGGCCTACCGAAATTTATAGGCAAATTAAGCAAGTTTATGGTGAAAATGTAATAAACGAGCCTTCAGTGAGGAAATGGTGCATAATGTTTAACCAAGGAAGAACCAGTGTGCACGATGAAGAACGGGGTGGAAAGCTATCACTAATTACTGACGAATTGAAAGTGAAAATTGAAGAAAAACTTCAGGAAAACCGGAGTTTCACTTTGAGCGTATTACACGAAGGAGTTTTTCAGCGGAGAACTGTTTGACAGCGACGAAGACCTCAAAGAAGCAGGAACATCACAGCTTCGATCTTTCGCGACTGAAGAATACAACGTAGGTATTGAAAAACTGGTTATACGATACAACAAGTGCCTTGACAGCTACGGAGATTACATCTAAAAATAGATGAAGGTGCTGTGATGTTGTAAATAAAGTTTTGTGATGGTATCATTTGTTTTGTTTAGTTATAACAAAAAGTTCTTTACTTTCAGGACGAGCCTCGTATAAGAACAATTCTGATGCCCAATAACCAAAAATAACAGCAGTAACAACAGAAGTTTACAATACGCGACCCAACATTAGGGGCTAAAAATGCATTGAAATGTGTTACAAGGTTGTCTTTGACATCACGCAGATTTTTATATATACAGGTGCTCAAACTGCGTTAAATATGATTTATTGACGTCGTGTCTACGATAAATTAACTTAAAGATTACTGTCGACAAAACACAACAACACACCCTTCTTCATCAACTACCTAAAAGATTACCGTTGTCTTCACGATTGCACTTGTTAACTGAAGGTGTATTGGAAAGTCACCTCCAGATTTTATTTCTTCTTAACTACCGTTGCTTTATTCAACTCCTAGAGTGATTCAAATTGAGACCTCGTCAAAGATTGCGGCGTGCAATACAATAGTGTACACTTATCGATTGCTTTATTTATTACAGTTATTTTACTTAACTCTTAAATAACTATGAACTAAACATAAATATATCAATCCAACTGCTAAAAAAATCCTCAGTACCGGATAAATTATAAATAATGCAGTGAAAAACCCAGTTGAATAAAAAGATTGGGTCGCAACCGCAAATTAACTACATAGCAAAATATAGAAACGTATGAGTCGCAACCTCGATTGTTTTAACCAATATTTGCTCGTGAACAAGCGAATCGGATACTAATTTGTAAACCCAATTCTTTTATATAAACCTGTTGTAAACGAACCTTATATTTTAACGACACGTTACAAAACTATTTAAAAAAATCTTAATCAGAAGAGTAATTTAACAAAACTGGCATATTAAGACAAAAATATTAACAATGATATGATTTTTACATTTAATAAAAGTCAACACAAGCAAACTAGTAAATAAACATCAGTCACCACCGCTTATAATAATTATGCGAATTGAATATGAAAGTTTAAATAAATTCTACTGAATCATTTAAATAACTGGATAATTTATTTAAGTGTGCTATGCAAAAATTATTGCATGACAGTTTGCGATAAAAGTAAAACTATTTTTGAAGTAATCGCAAAATTTAACTTCTTTTGTATATAAACCTGTAATTAATTAATTTACTTAATTAATAATTATGGCATTACAGGAGAAAAAAATTTACGTCAGCGAAAGGATAATAAGAACGCACATAAATTAATAAAGTGTAAATTACACTGTTCTACAAGAAAAAACTTTTTCTTTTTTTCTGACTAACTGGCACTTGATTATCAATGATTTTTGTCTCCTAAATTCAGATTTACTTTCA
>JAHWXV010563437.1:0-16883 GCA_024586415.1 Phrixothrix hirtus | reverse complement strand
GCGGGTGGGGGTGCGGGTGGGGGTGCCAGTGCGGGTGCTTGCATGCATGCTTGCGTGTGTATGTGTGTGTGTACACATTTGGTTGATATATATCGAAAACAAAACGTCGTAGAAAAGTGAAACTTTATATGTAAGTTTATTCCCACCTTAGCACCTCATAGTAAAGATTTCGTTAAAACCTACTGACTAGAACTGCCACTTTATTCTTGCGATTTTTAGGTTTTTTACAATTTTCTCGAAAACGACTGAAATGATTTTTTAAACTCGCCACGTTTCTTGCTTATATAATATTATTTTACGTAAAATAATTGTATTCTCTGAGAAAATTCGTTGAAGTGAGTTATTGAGAAAAATCTCTAAAGTTAAGCAAAGTTTCATCTAGACAGTAACTTGGAGGGGCGGCCGTTCCAATTATCGTCCCCAAAATAAAAACAAATTGATATTTTAATAACTTGTGTACATTATTTACATAAATATGTAAATTATGTTTACTTTAAATCATCTTAAAATTTAACTGTAGAACTTTCAGTACATGTATAAAGAAAATTATAAATGGATGAATTATTTATGCTTTTAAATTAATTTTAGAGTTTACAATTTAGTTGTATAGGAAAGTAACTAACGTCAATAAATTCAAACTAAATTTAAAATGTGTAAGAGAAGGTCGTGTGTTGTCTCACATTAGATTTCTTATTAAAGTAACTTATAAATAAACTTCTGGGATAATAAAACTATAATGAAGTTGTTTCTACAAATAACGGTATTAATTACAGTTAAATAAATTTACTTACAAAATAAAACGTAAAAAATAATATAAATCTAACAGTGAATGACATTTAGTGTAAACGAGTGGCATGTTGTATTAATACTAATTATTTTGACACCTGCATTTTATAGCCCCACAGAAAATACAAAATACTCTGAATGGTGCCAAATATAAACTATGTGCAAGCATTTAAAATCACACTGTATATGTATACGATTTACGTCTACAAATAAACTTTAATTTGGCAGGACAAAGAAAACGTGCAGATATTTTTGTACATAACTACCGCCATTTTGTAGACACTTTTCATAGCGCGGCAGAAGCTTTTGGATTGTCTGCTTATAAAAAGTGACGTCAATTGCGTCACCGTTGTTTAATGTCTTCCCATGAAGGCTCGATTTCAGATGCAAAAAAAGATGGTAGTCACTAGAAGGGAGGTTCGAGCTGTATGAAGGATGATTAATTTTTCCTCGGCCAAAGTTCTCTAAGAGTTGTGTCGCATTTTCACTGTGAGGATGGGCATTGTCGTGATACAAAGCAGAGCCGCTGCACAGCCATCCCAGTCTACATGCTAGACGGACAAAACTTATTTTTACCCACTATGGAATTCAAATTGCTCCATATTATAAGACAACAACTAAGTTTCACAAAATATGCATTTATTTTAAAATAATATTATAAATATCTAACCAAATCGGAATTTCGAGATAATACGTTTAAAATGCTAGTTTATAATGATATAAAACGTAACAAACATTATATAAACTAAAAACTTGGATGTTACAAAGTATCAGTGAAATATATGATACAGTTTAAGAGTGAAAACGTCTATTTTATACTTATTATCAATTACAGTTAAATCTAGGCAAATATCATAGCTAGAGGAGCAGGCATAAACAAAAAAGATCACAAGAAAGGCTAAATTTACTTGCAGAATTTTATTCACTAATCGAATCATCGCTCTCAATTTCAGGTTCAGTGGAATCTGTTATGATATAATCGGTTTCATTAACAGCAACGCTGCTAATTACTTTTGGAATTTATAGACAGCAAATTAATGACCTAAGATACTAAAGATGTCAGTCTCTTTTTAGGTGTTTTGCAAAAACGATTTATTAATTGGTAAGAAGTAACCAACTACATTGTTAAAACATCAAAATTATTAGGTACTCTTAATATTTTACGCACACATCTTTCTGTGAACCTACGGCAATCTTTATGGCGTGTTTCTTGTAAGTCTTCTGAATGTTGCCCTATAGTCATTATGAAGTATTTATAGCACTGCTAGAATGATAAAAACAATTTTTGAAGGAAGAATGGCATAAAATACCAAGCGTAATAACTTAAACATAAATTTCGGGTATATGTACAAAATTGTTCAAACTTTTCTGTGAGTGAAATGGCCACACGACAAAGCTTGCAACACAATTACTACAATTTCTATTAGGATTAAGGCAATTACTGTAATTTTCGAGCTTTTGATTGGACTGTTAAATATGTGCGAGCTGTGTTGCCTTCATTTATAGAACCAAAAGCTACATTTGGCTTAACTACAATCAAGCCTATTTCTTTTCTAAATTTATTCTGAATACCTTGTTTCCTTTGTTTTAGTTCTGATTGTTCTGAATCAAATCGTATTTGCCATTTCTTGATATTTAAATGGCAACTGATGTGTAATAGACATTCGAAATTTCTCATTTAAACATGCAGCCTAAATAAGCCAAATTTAAAGTTCTCCACATTTATAGTTTTTGTGGAGACTCATTAACGAGGAACTTAGCAGTGGCTTCATAAATGCAACATTTTATAGCAGCACTAGTTTTCGTGTTTACCTTGTAAACTTTGCTATCCAACATAGTGAGGAAAAATTTATAGGTTATTGTGATCTCCTGTCCATCCGCTAGTAAAATTATAGGATTCAAGCTGTCTATTTGATTGTGAAAATTGGATATCTAGCCTGTAATGAGAAAATCAGTCTCATTCTAAAATTTGTACTTCAAATGACGCCAATATTTAGTAGAGGATGTGCTGGGGTACTCCTAAAATTATTGTGACGTGCTATATAATTTTATAGGCTTAAAAAATTGAAAATAGAAATTGGTCATTGCTTTCAGAATTTACAAATTTCTTTTGTTATTTGCCGTGGCCTGAACAGCCATCACAGCCCCATTTATGAGATAATTTTTAGCTTAGACTGTTTTTTAAAATGTTAATTGTAACAAACGGTTGAGCAAATGTGAGCTATAACGGAAGCTCTGCACTTATCTCTGCGATTATAACGCCACCTACAGGTGGAGTAAACGCAGATTGAACTCTAGTTAAAGTGAAATATGATGGATAAATCTTGTGCCCTAGGTTTTTAGTTTTTCTCTTATTAGGTTTGAACGAAAAAGAAGTAAACTTCGTATCGACATATAAGGTGAAAGTCTCATCAGATGTCATTGATTATTGCTTTGAACGTTCTTGTAGTAAAACCTAAAATACCACATCTGACTTAGATGTCACATCTCTGATAAGTGTAGCGGTCTTCTATTTCCTGCTGGTCATAATGCTGCTTCCGTCCTTTAGTTATAAATGTCAGGAAATTCACGTGATGTGGGTGACTTTTCCAAGGCGCATTCATTAGGGCGATCTTGAAATAATACAAGATTATCACCATTAATCAAATATTCGTTATTCATTGGGAAATAATTTTTTTTCCGGACGCTTTTCATCCAATGACCTCTTAGTCGGTTTATTATTCTAGAAATATTGTTTATCAAAGTTCATAGAATGGTATGTGAAGCATTAAGACAACAAATTTTAATCAATATTTGTTGATAAAGTTGCTCAAACTCTGTTTTCTTTGGGAAAATTCGCCAAAGACCAAAAAATTCCATTCGGGATAAACTAGTTAGGATATCTAAAAATAAATGATATAAAATATTATTTCAAATAATTGCAGAGTAAAATAGGTGTTATCAAGAAGTGGAAGGTTCAATATATAGGCAAATATAAGAATCATTATATGAGGAGGCGTGGAATACAAATTTCTATTCTAATAAATCTATAAATAATTCAAACGTTTAAGAAAATTTAAGCACTTAAATCAAAATCCATTTTATAAAAAACTAAAAGCAATAACAATAAATAAAACTGTTAAAAAATCACCATTGCATGAGTTTCAGAAGACACCTTAAACCACACATCTACATAAACTAACTACAAGAAAAGTTATTTTGTATTTAGAACATTAAAATACAAGTCACTAAATATAATTACATTATTTACCGTATTGCAACATTTTGGTTAATTATGGCTTTACTAAAAAAATTTTTAAGAGCTAAATATGATTGGAATATAAATAAGTGACTATTAAATGTCAATTAGAGCTTATCACTGTCGGTTTATTTGACAACGAATTTTTTTCACCTAGAATGTAGTATTCGAAACACTGTACGCTGCTGAGCATTCCTTGGCGCTTATTTTGTATAGCACGACGTAGTTTTCTAAGCGTTTCGTAGTAAACATTTGCATTGATTCTTTCGCATTGTGGTAAAAAAGCCACCCGTAGACACTGTGCCTGTTCCAAAACACTGTGAACATGATTTTTCGATTTGTCAATATTAGCTTAGCTTCTGTTCCCGTTGGTAACGAAGGGTGCCTCTACTCCATTGATTGTCGTTTTGAATCAGAGGTTTCATAAGCTTAAAACGTATGACCCTTAATCACTATACTACTAAAAAGGCCATCACCTTTATCGTCGCAATGTGTCAAAAGCTCAAGTGCACCTTCCTGACACCTGTTTTGTGTTTCTCACTATGATTGTTTAGTACCTAATGAGCTTTCCGAAAATACAATTTTTCATTAATAATTCCATCATGAAGTGAGCTTGAAATTTTGGGAAATTCCATAGTGAATTCCAAAATTAAGAAACCTGGGATTTGCTTTAACCTTTTCTTCAACTGTACAAACTAGCTCTTCATTAATTAAAGATAGATGCATACTTTGTTCATTATCGTGCACATTACCACATACTTCATTGAACTCTGTAACCCATTTCTTTACCATTGAATCACTCATCACATTTTCTCCGTCCACCTCACAGATCTAATTTAATCTAATCCCACGAACGTCGAGATTTGCAATTAACTTCGACATTTCAAACAAGCAGCACGAAGGGTATATAACAATCAACTAACCTGAAATGGCATTAATTCGTTCTCAACTTGTCAGGGCAAATACCACGCATGCGTGCTCATGCATTGACGTCCATGCGCTGGCAAGAAATACAAACGGAGTTTAGTTTGCGGATGTACCTACCTAAGGTCCTCCAAATTGTTAATTAGCAAAATCAGAAATAACCCATGACAATTGAAATAGTTGGATTACTTGCTGTAAGTTTCAAAGTTCAGTTTTGATCACCTATATTACCATAATATAGCTCAAATCTGTAAAAACTAATTATATAAGATTGTCAGCTGATAATATTAAACAATTAATCACTGGTACTAAATCGGGAAGTAGTCAAAATGACGACCGCATTAGTCTTATTTCGACAGCAATGTACGATTGAAACCTGAGCCCTCCAGCAGCAATCTATTGCGAAATTAAATACTTACTACGGGAAGTTGCGAACAGCTGATTTGCTTTCGCATTAGCCTTGTAAAGGACAGTTTGCTTAACGCTTCAATTACCACAAGTATGTATTACGTAATATCCAATTGCGGTGTTTTTCTCTAAAATAATTACTTTGAAAGTAAATAATATTGCCTACTATACGAAAATAGAAGATATCAATGAATATAAACTAGATTTGTAATGACACACGCGAAATTAGCTACTGAAATAAAAAATGTTATATAGATTCAGTTATTTGAAAAACAGTTATGATGTAAATGTGCTTAATACGAATATTGGCCAACTCATTAAATACAAATATTATAAAATAGCAGTTTACACAACGGTTAACAGAAAAGGTAAGCTGGTATTTATTATTTCTGTTTAATTTTATAGGAACTATCTTTCGCTTCTGCATAGTAACAACAGGTTGCAGAAAATATCTAAAATTTTAATACTTCATTTCAATACAATCATTTTCATGCTTTTTGCGTTCAAAACAATAATGGTTATTAGTTGAACAGAAGAGGAGAGGTGACTAGTATTTTAAACTTAAAATGTTCTATTTTACAATCGTCTCACAGTAACGGAATGCACAGGGTTTTATCTTAAGCCTATAGAGCCTTGAAATAAGTTTACCGTTAGGCCAATGATGAGTTAATAGATTTGGGTGAACTAACCAAACTATTCTGTATGGGTAAAGATATTTGTGCATGATGCATGTACTAACCAATAATTATACGTTTACCCACAATTAATTTTAAAGCTGCAGCCACATACTAAATGTTCGTCACGAATAATTCGAGAGGCATCCAAGCTTTACGCTAGCATGCCAAATTTAACTTTGCTGTGTATATGGTCATTTCTACGCTAGCATGATATAACAAAATGAACGATTTATGCATATACATTCGTTTGAATGCAATATTATCCCTTTTTAATGTTCAAGAAGATATGCTAAAACGTTTGTCCAATTTTAAATTATTTCCACAGTCTTTATTCAGTTTTAGGTAAAAATTAGTTCACTGCAAAGCCCTTTAAGGAACCTATTCCGCTTACGAATCTACTTTTACTTATTACATATTAGATTTGTTTATATGTCTGCTCGAGGTGGCTTAGAAGAATTCGTTGTTATGCCCTTAATTGCTAAATATAATTATTACTATAACTCCAAGTTGCTACGAGTACACAAAAAACAAACGTGTTGTAACAAAGTGTTACATTTTATACTATGAGTATTTATTAAGCCAATTAATCGTTGGTGTAGCTTAAGATGTTCAACATAATATATTAAAACTCGAAACTAAAAAATCGATAGCAGCTTGAAAATGTCCATGATTTTCAAAGGAAAAGTTAACTGTTCTTGATTTTGATCAAATAGTGCAACTCCGAACGTGAAATTGAATAATTTTGTGTCAAACTTTACATTAGTTCTGTATTACAAATTATAGATAATTATGTTGTCCATAAATGTTTGAACTATTATAAACTTCTAATAAGAAATTTTCGAACACAAGCTTGTACAGCTTGAGCAAAAGTATAAAACACGCTGCATATCTATCGTGAACCTACAATTATTTAAATAAAAATTTATATGCGAAGTTTCACACTATAGAAGATATGAAAGCCATGTTACTAACTTCAGACACCCTCCTCTTTAACCGAATTTTGTTCCAATCTTCTTATTCAACTGGAATGCGTATTCGAAGAACGGGTGAAGCATAGCTGCTTATTAAAGGAACAAAGAAATATGCGAAACGATATTTAGACGTAATTCTTGTAAGTAAAATTGTAATGTACTCGTAAACTTGAATTAGGAGTAATAACATTTATAATTTAGGTATGAAATAAAGAATATTAATTTTAAATTAACTGTAAGAACTAATGTTTCCGAGTTTGTGTGAAAATAAGTTTTCTAGAAACAAATCATCCAGAAATAGAAATTGAACTCCCCGTATGTTTTTAAAGTTTTAAATAGATTTTATTTTTAGAAATACAGTCATTAAAACTGCTAGTTTCACAAACTACACAAATAGCATCGTAAAAGTTGCAAAACAAATTTATTTGTTACTAAATCTAATGTCTATAATGATACGAAAACAAAAGCGGTTTCGTAAAAACTTTTTGCTTACAAAATTTTTAAATTGCCACCATTCTTTAACAGTACGCAGTTCTGTTCACCAGAGTATGGATTGCATTTCTCAGTGAGATTCCCTATACTTCGCCCATAATTCTACATTATTTGACTTCTCTTATACAATAACATGTTTTAACCATCCAGTTATTTTCAAACATTTGGTTTAAATATTGCTACATATTTTGCTGAGATAGCATTTCGTTTGGTATACGTCTTTCATCTCTAAAACCCGAGATGATCTGTTTAAGTAGAAGTTCTAAATACCTTAACATACAATCACTAAACAAAAGGAGTCTGTTATTATAATCAGTTAATTATTAGTCACAAAATTTTCAATTTTTAGCGATATTAAATAAATAGTTCCTCAATCCATCGAGGATTACTTGTTGAACATCATTGCCAGCTATGCCAATTAGTTGCACCATTTATGAAAATTTCGCTTTATATTATTTGCAAATTTTGATTGGTATTATACATTGTTCATTACACATTAATTAAATAGTTAATTAACAGGCAATTAATACAAGAAAATATTATAGGACTAGTTTCAATTAATAAAAGTAAATCTGAAATAGTTCCTTAAAATTGGTGCTCGTAAAAGTACATGAAATGATTAAAGTTTGAAATCTTCAAGACGCCGACGGTGAATAAATTCCTAAAATTCATTCATGCGGTAATAAAGTTTAAAACCCGTAATAAATAAGCAAATACGGAATATAACTAGAAAAGTTGTAAAATAAAATTTGCAACAAATCGTAACACACAACGAATTTGGAATAAAAAGCAGTAAACATATTTTTGAATATATACACACAATTGGCGAAGAAAATTTTTATAAAATTTGTTGCCATGGAAACCCCAAATGAATATAAGGGCCAAAATCACCAGAAATTGAGGATTCCAGTTTTGATCTACCTGGTAATTAAAACAAGTGTCCAATGCAAGAGCCGTGTAAAGGTGGAAAAAATGGCTAGCTGATAAAAATATCACACTATCAAGTTTAAGATAGGGTTACGACTACATCATTCTTTAAAAATTATAAAAGGGAAAATGACACGATCCAAAACAGACTGAATTGGGTAGCAACTTTTACCAAATCAATTTAGGGAACCGCAAGAGAGAAATTCTTTGCGAGACCCAGAGTCTACAAGTCAGTTAAATTAGACCGTAGAAAACGCACAACATATGTAAGTGTTTTTTTAAAGTTTAAAATTTATATAATTGAGTGAATTAATAAGTATTTGATTCATCCAGTTTATTTAAAGACATTAATAATCTTTAAAATTATATTTTTGCATCAATTGATAGTGCTATACTGAACAATTATTTAGTAAATAACTAACAGGCTTAAACTTCATTAATTGTCATAATTAAGACCTTTAAATTTACTGAAAATTAGTTTATGTAATTATTTATTTGATTAATAATAAACTATTTCTTTATACTTGACGTGGTTTTTACCCACGATTACATAAAAGAAATGTAAACAAAATCTTACTCGCTTTGAAAATACCATTTAAACATTCCTAAGTACATATTGAAACCGCCCGAAAACGAAGTTTTAAAACAATTAAGTTAAACTTCTGTTTGACCAGCATTTATGATAAGTAAAATTACTACTTAAATAACGTAGTAAGTAAAATTTTCATTATTACCTTAGAAAACTGTAGTCTACGATGGTAGACAAAGTCTATCAGCCGTTCAATGGTCTGAGTTTTACAGAAATGGTATTTTTCAACTTTAAGTATGTCCTACTGTCTTACATGACTTATATTATGCTTTAATGTGAAACTAGCGGTCGGCGTCTTTAGAGTATCTTTCAATGAAGTTGTAACATCTGGTACTCAATTTTCATTAACTACCACCTTCTAAGATCTGTTTCAAGTGAGTTACGAACGTTTTCACTTGTTTTATACCGCCTGCGTGTTATTGATTCTTGTTCACGATGTAGATAATTTAGCAAAGTAGAAACTTCTTGTTAATTTCTACGTCCACCATAATCATAAAAAGTTCTATCTTTTTTCGTTTCTTCAACTTACAGATAGCTACTATCAACTGTTTCGAACCCTATCATCTTCTAATTTGATTCCGCAGAAACTAGAATATGTTACAAATAAATACATTTGGACAATTTAGCTTATTATCTGTGCCGTTATTAAAAGTAGCAATATCAGTATTTATATCAATTGATTTCTAAAGAAAAATCTTAGAATATATATAGAGGGTATTCTATTTATAAAAGAAATTTGGAACAGTATTCGGTAAAATAGGAAGTTATACAAAGTTTGCAATAGTCTTATCATATTTCTTATAATTTTAATCCCCAGAATCTTTATTTGTGCAGCTTCATTAACACAATAGATATCTAAAGTGTCCCACGCTTGCCCCAGTGCTGTATAAACTTCTTTCATCTGCTCGACCTCCTTAGTAAATTGTAAAGTTTAGCTTCAGTTTGTGCAGTATGCATATATGTACGCTGAACCGTCATAAGTATATTTCCACTTTTAAATGTAAATCGCTTGGAACGATTTCTTTATCGATGCGGGAAGGGTGATAATACCCCCGCCGACAATGAGCCAGTATTAAAATTGGTATTCATTTTCACATAATTTTGACTGGACCATAATTAGAAATATAATTAGATGGAAGAGTTTTCTTATGCTGTAGGTCACCAAGTAAGTATTTTTTTCTGAACGTGTATTTTTCTATATTCAACAATTAATAGATATAAGTTTCAATAAAATATATCTGTTTAGATTAGATCAAAGTGGTTGAGCCTGTAAATGAAGACGAGTTAATATTCACTGATTTTGGTGATTAATTATTAAAAACGTTTTTAATCTACAAATGTTTATAAATAGACGGTTTAACCTGGAAGTATGCCACTTAATAATCCATTTTTCTATTCTGAATTCATGAAGAACTTTTAACACATTATCTGGAATATTTCCACACTTCCTTCCACAGACTCGATAACTATAGATATAATTTGTCGAACAAAATCTATTACGTTTTATTTGAAGGGATTATTTATGATGCATCCAGTGCAAAGATCTTCACGAAGTGCTGTCAGAACTGTCTAAAATTACGAAAAAGTTCAATTTATTACTAATAGTTAATTTATGCACACCTTAAAAAAGTGAGGAATTACATTATTGGAGAAATATAAATAGCTATTCAATTATTTTATGTAATGAACATTTTAGTTTCTTAAATTTTCAATTTAAAAGTTCAGCGTTTTCTAATTTACGTTTCAAGAACCTTGATAGACTGTCAATATGTAATTTTCTAAAAATATAAAATTTTTATGCCCATTGTTTAAATAATAGCGTGTACAAATTCTTACAAACTGAATTACAAAACACTTGATTTCTGAAACTTTAAACACATAAAATTCAATAACCTTTGTCTTATACTTACAGCATAATAGAATTCCACGGCATAGTGTAATATCTATACCTAATCTATAATGTAAAGGTCTTGCTTTTTCTAGGGCATACCAACCTGTGACATATTGAATCTAATATCTCTGGATACTTTCTATTAATGTACCAACTTATGATATGGTGCACAGAGGCTCAATATTCATAAGCTAGCGCAAATTGAAAAGTATAGAAAATCTGAATTTTTCTACATTATTTTGAATAAATCTGACAAAAATGGAAGGCATGTCATTGTAATGCAAAGTTTAGGATGATTGATCGACTAGCGAAATGTCATCACGCTAGGATACATTCTGAGAACAAATAGTAATGTTTACTTTTAAATTCACTAGTAGGGTCAAAATTCAAAATATTTGAAAATAGATAAAAACTGTATAAATTAATTTATATACGCTCTAAGTCAATATTATTTGTTGACTATTCCAATATTAGAATTATTAAATTTTCAAAAATTAGATACTTTACATGCGTTGAAAAAATCAACTCAGTAGAGATTTGAACGGTGGATTTCTAAATCAGACGTTACCAATCATGCCACCGAGTTCACCTCCTGGCATGAGCCAAATCCTTCCAATATTTGCGGTTCAGTTATTTTTATTAGCTCTTTTAATGTTATTAGACAAAATTTACTCACATTACTCGATTAGAAAGCGGTCATCACGTTCAGATGCATTCAGAGACAAAACAGTAACGTCTCCTTTCCAATTCACAGTAAAGTTACATACTTGAAAATAGATAAAAATTGTATTAATTAATTTTTATACGCTTTAAAGTATTTTTTTGTTGACCTTTGAAGTATTTCAATTATTAAAATTTTTAAAATTAGATATAAGGCATATAATTCAAAAACATTAAGTCAGCCGAGATTCGAACGCCATATTATTGAATGCGATCTCTAGCGCAATACCTATCACGCCAACAACTTTGCTCCCCAATATGAGCCAACACCTTTCAAATATGCACCTTATTTCTATTTTAACTTGCTGTCACAATTATTACAGAGAATTTACCAACACTGGCCAATTGGAGAGCCATCATAAGGTCCGGATTCTGCATGAGAGCAAATATTAACGACTATTTCAAAATAGATAGACATGACCTGAATTGATTTTTATATGCTTTAAAAATATAATTGTTTGTTGATATATTCAATTAATTGAATTATAAATTCTTTTTAGATGTGTATCGAGTATCACGAATTAACCAGTGAAGTATAGTTGTGGATATTAGACATAAAAACACGAAATATTCCTAATCTATTTCTATACTTAGAGTTATAGTCCCTCGACATTGAAGGAAAAAAAACATCCTTTTAAAACAACTTTTGCACTAATGAAGTACACGCAAAATGTTTTAGCAGTTGATAGTTACTCCACGGGGGTCATTCTGCAATGCCGAGATACTCGAAAACCATTAGGCCGCTAAACTTACATTTCATTTTAATTTTTTGAAGTAATCCCCCTGAGTTTCTATACATTTGTTCATAGGAAAAGCGCCAAACCACTCTTCATTTGATATCTGCATTATCCCATCCTCATAAGCTGCAATTGTTTCTTTACCTGAGGAAAACCGATGTCCACGCAACAGCGAAAATAGGAAAAAATCGGAGGTCGGCAAGTCTGCTGAATAGGGGATGTGGTAAAATTTTAACTTTTGAGGCGGCGAAAACTTAATTTAATCTAGCTGCGGTGTAGGATGGGGCGTTGCCGTGATTCTATAACAAACCACATGATCCGGTGTTTGGTCGCTTAACAAGACCGAAGTATTGTATAATATTGTTTGTATTGATATCGTTCGAATTCTTAAGCTTGTTACTATTACACAATATGTTATTCGTCGATTCTTTTACAGCACTGATGTTTTCTGCAGTAACTGTAGTTTGTGGTTTCCCGGTGGGTGTAATCTTTTAATGACTGCCGTTCTCTTTTAAATTCAGCAAACCGGTTAAATATTGTCATCCGTAAAGGCGAACAGTCTGCAAATATTGCTGTAAACTTATTAGACATTTCTCTTGTTCTAAACATTTTTAATAATCGTAATAAGTCATCGCTCTAAAATCCCGCCCAGCGGGTTCCATTGTGTTAACTAAAAATTACTAACACAGTGACAGTAACTCGGTGCTTGGACAAGTTGACTAAAGCGTTTGATATTCCTATTTGCAAATTAACGTAGTAAGGTTTACTCTTTTGAATGCTGAGGTTATAGCGCGATACACCAACTAGAATGTAACAATCCCGATCACTATTGCATTGCTCTCGTATTAGTTGCATATATTGTAAATTTTAATTCAGCTTAATCTTCAGAAAGATGTTCATGAGTGGCCAGCAAAGTTTTGAGACTCGTCGCACTACTTTATCTGTAAAAAGCATGTTTTATAAAAATAATAACTGAATGGAAATTTTGATGGTAAACCTCTTCTGCATCTTGAACAAAATGGATGCAATTCATATTCTTTGAGAACAAAGATAAAAACAGAAGCTATGGGTCTAAAAAAATCAAAGACAAATTTTAACCTTGAATGTCATATAATCAAACAAAAGCACATGTGAAACAAGTTTTGACAAATTGATTAAATAGTTGGGGCCATTACTTACAACTTTAGTTCTAATCGTAGATGTATGTCCAAATGTGAATCAGTATTCGAATGTAGAAATGACCAATATGGCTTTAATACTACATGAGTGTAGTGGGAACGCATCTGCAGCATAAAGATGCCATATAGAAGAGTTTCCTAGCAATATAAAGTCTGAAAGGTGAAATGTCCTAGAAGCGACTCCGCGAACTAGAGACTTGACAAAAACTGTAATCGTGGAAAAATTAACACCTGAAGTTGAAGAGGGCTATTTAAATCTAGGTGATTGTCACCCCACTGATGGTATAAGAATAATTGCTAATAAGTTTAAAATTTCCCGGAAGATGGCGTTTAATATGTTGAAAGGACCATCTAAGAGCAAAAAGTTTACCGAAGTCACAAGATTTTGTAAGTAGAAACATGTTTTGCACTTGGTTAAATGTTAAATTAACCGAATACCTAAACTTTTTAATTAAAATAGCCTTTATGGATAAGGTTACCTTCGCAAGCGATGTGATTTTCGATCATCATAATACACATTTGTAGGTCCAAGGAGATCCTCATGCTGCAATTGGAAAAATTATTTATATGAGTTTTCTCCTAACGTTTGGGCGGTTATTGACGAGGACCATTTGCTAGATGCCGTATTCCTACCTCTAGGTTAAATGCAAAAAATTATCTAAAATTTTAAAATGATAGTTGCCAGAAATGTTAGAAGATATAGTTATCCGACTTAGACAAATTATGTGCTATCTTCGTGATGGAGACCCGCAATATTATGCTCGTGCTGTAAGACAGTGGCTTTCAGAGAATTGTCCAAGCCGATAGATCAATAAAGGACCTGACGCTCCAATTCATTGGTCACGCCGATCGCCGAAATGAATCCATTGGACTTTTATTTTTTGGGTCATTTAAAATTTAAAGCGCATGAAGTACCTATTTATATAAGAGCAGTTGAGCAAAATAGAATACAACACATCTCCTATAGGATAAGGGGCTCAGCAGAAATCATCGGAAGAGTTTAAAATTACATGCAAAAGAAGCCCGAGAGTGTACCAAATTGGAAGGCACTTCGAACAATTGTTACGAGAGCATATCCTGTTATTTGATTTATTTCGTCATTCAATTGTTAGTTATTTAATGCTATTAAAATTATGTTGTTAGTAATGGTTTTTATTTGAAAAAGGGTTTACCTGAAAGGGGATAAGTTTAAAGTCAGAGGTAAATATTCTAAGTAACAAGTGTTTGATGCACAAAGTTTAGTACGTTTTAAATTTTTTTTTTGATTTATTGGAAATTTCATTTCTGCTTTTAACTTTTTTTCTCTAAAATATCCATTTAATCGAAGTTTTTCAAGAAACAAAAGGGTTTTACAATGAAAATTTCCATTTAGCTACATTTTTATAAAATAAGAGCTCCATAAGCATTAACACCTTGATGACCTCCTATGACAATCTTCTTGAAGATTAAATTCAATGAAAATCATATAACTTATGCAACGAATAGAACAACTCTTGTGATGTTTCCCGTGAAACCGTAGTAATATCGGAATTCCAAGAATTTACCTGTATCGGCTATATTAGTTATTTCGGAAGTGTAATAATTAAGACTTCATTAAAGACAAAATAAACTTTAAGATTGGGTCAAATAAATACCGCGTCCGAGTGTATAGGTTTAAGTTATTTTCAAACCAAAGAATTGCTTAAATGATATTTGGTCCATTGGCAGCTCCTCCAGACTGAATCGATGAATCAATAAAATCTGGTATAAAATAAGCTATAAGTAAATTAGTAAGATTTGCACAGCATGACGCAACAAATAAATCACCGCTTACTGTACGAAATTAATTGAGATTTTAATGATAACCGAAACAATTAACATGACTGCAATCTCAGACAATTTAAATATTAATTAATTAAAGACAAGTAGTTAAATAGTATTACGCAACATTGCGTCATGTCATGCAATAATTTGTTTAAAGCAAATCTATTTGTTATCCAAATAGATTAGATAGCAGACGAGAAAACCGTTGAAATCCATATTTGTTGCAGGAAGAACGAGATTATGGGTTTAACTATAAATAAGATGCGTTTGCGAACCGAAAGACAGTCTTTGTGTGAGACTCAATGCGGGATATTGCTCCGTACATGTATATGCTAGATTGTAAAAGCTTTTCTGTAAGTCAAGCTATTTTGTTATTAAATTTTGCAGTGGTTTTTGCGTGACAACTTGTAGACTCGCCAATTCTACGAAAGTTCTGAGTACCGTTTAAATTAATAATCCGTTAAAAAGCGCCGTATACTAGAGATCTAATTATATACAATCAGATACTAGGCCACCATTCCGTCCCGAGTTGCTCTGTAACGAGAACAGACCGAAGCATAAGATAGCACAACACTAGGTGTCCTCGTGACCGAACGTCTTTGGCGTTACTCTCTCAGGACCTGTAACAGACCTATCTTGAGTCGACCACAAACAAGTCGCTCAGTAATGTTTATGCCTGACGTCAAACGTATGTCAGCGTTGTTGTGCCTTGAGTTGTACTGATAGCGAAGCTACAACTGCGCTGTACCGAGATTACCTGTCACATACAGCATCTTGTGCTCTGCAGGCGAGTTGCTATGTAGCAACCTGCAAACGATGCTAGACGCTTAGCGATACTGTGTGCGAGAATGGTCACGAGTACACTGTACTACTACTACCGTTCTTTTTCATACCGCCCGAAATCAAAACGATTTTAAATTAATACCAGCGAAGTTTGTTTCGTGACCGAAGTCAAAGCAACGTCATTTTAACAAATAAATAATTATTTCTCAGGTATACCGACCACAAAACCAGACGAACGAAGTTACCCGGTTCGTTCAGGACATTTCAAAAGCAGTATCAGAACGCGGCCAACACGACTGAGCTATCTCCCTGCAGAATATTAATTCTTTATCTTCTCGGTGCACCTTCCATCGCAAATTGAAACATCACACCATCAACTGTTAAGGGTTATTTCGTTTATTGATTTAATTCAAAGGTTATTTTATAAAGATGTTTTTTTCTTCAACTTCGCGCAGATACGACTCTTAAAATATACATCTCATGATAGAAACTGATTAAGATAGTATTCGTATTTTTACTTTATCTTACGTATATGAAATATAATATAGAGAAAGTCATGTTTTCGGTCAGCATTTTCGATGTCCAGTTTTTAGCGGAAATATACGTTTTCAGGTCCCCTAAGTCTGAAAAACATGTTTTTAGAAATTGGCCTGTGTGTATGTGTGTGTGTGTGTGTGTGTGTGTATGTGTGTGTGAGTGTGTGTGTGTGTGTGTGTGTGTGTGTGTGTGTGTGTGTGTGTGTGTGTGTGTGTGTGTGTG
>JAHWXV010563415.1:0-10600 GCA_024586415.1 Phrixothrix hirtus | reverse complement strand
TTTGAGAGAACCCCCCCAAGAATTAGAAATTGAATTCAACCGCTAGTAAGATTAGAATATCCATAAAGTTTTATTGAATACATAGGGGTGTATACATTTGTGGATGGTCTTCAGGATTCTGAAACACAAAGGCACTTAGATCAACGCGTCCACGTGACCTTACCAGTGCACTGACTCATGCACTGGAAATTTTGAAGCGACCAAACAAGCATCGAAGGGCCATGTTCGTGTGCGAACCATTGAGGAAGATAAAACTAGTGCTGAAACTTTAAAAGAAACAATGTTAAGAATAATTAGTATACAGAGACCAGCTGGATGAAACTACAATTCAGGAAGTGCGGTAAATAAGGGCATATACAGAAAAATTGTCAAAATGCTATAAGCATTCTTGATGACAGTACAAAACACTGAGAAGTCACCATCCAAGCGGCATCCTTAAACCAAAAACATTAATGGAACAATCGCAGGGAGGAATTGCCAAATGTTTCTGGTTATAGGAGCAACACAAACAATAGTGAAACCAAACATTGCTGGGGATGGAAGAATCTTGCTTTCGCTGTTGCGATTATGTACACTTACAGGAAATTCTGCAATCGTTCATGTTGAAATTTTTACAGTTATTGAGTTCGGTTATAGCAATTTAATGCACCGCATGTTAGTAGTTGATATTGAAAAATCTGTTATATTAGGTATGGATATAATGCTTAAGTGTGGCTTTACCTTAGACTTGAAGAATCACATCATACGAGTGAGTGATAAAAAGATGAAATCAACGAAATAATAAGGTAATAAACGTAGTTCTAGCAGAAGAAGTGAACAGTTAAGCAGCGAAACAAGAGTTAAGGCCAATCGGATAGAGACTTTCGGGTAGGATGCATGAGAATCCTAGAAACTAATATAAATACTGGTAGAGGTATCCTACTGACTGCTTAATGAATGTCAATACCTTCCAAGTGACCCTAAAGAAGGGCACAGAACTAGGAACATGCATACCTATCTCATTTCATGGTACAATGCACAAAACCCAGCGAGAAGATTTTCCTGTAAAGAATTTATCTAAACTGCATACCACATTCGAATGCTGGAACAACGATTTATCCAAAGAGCAAAATAATAAAGCTATCCAATTTATCCAACAATATTCCGACATATTTACCACGGATAACGGTTTGAAAGGAAGAACAAATGTTGTGGGGCATGAAATAAATACTGGTGATGCCCAACCAATATGTCAACGACCAAGGAAGCTGCCTCTATCCAAATGAAAGGAAGCTGAACAGATAATTAAACATATGGCCCGTGAAGGAAGCCATTTAGCAATCCTTGGGCATCGCCAGTTGTATTGGTTAAGAAGTAAGATTTTGTGTAGACTGCCGTCGTTTAAACAATGTGACCAAAAAAGATAGCTACCATCTACCCAGAATTGACGACACTTTAGACACGCTCTCCGGCCCCAAACGACTTGTTTAAAACAAAGTGAAATACAAATAAAAATCGGTCCGTACGAGAACGGCCACTATCAAAAGATAAATAAAGTAATTCACAGAATTGGTTAGCCCCATACACTGGGAGAAGTGCAGAACCGGAACGGTAAACGATGTTAAATTAGAAGAATTAGGAGTTAAAAGCAGCCAACAATCCACTATCGAATTTATGTCAACCTATTCAGGACAACATAAAGCTAGATTTGGGTTTACCACTGAGGAATACAGAAATGTGTTTGATGTACCAGAGGAGTATCCTTGGTTCATTTTGTCGCTAAAGACGTCCGAATGTCCCGTGTCATCGCAATTCAGTTTAAAATGAGGCATGCTAGCATAGAAAAAATACAGCAGCAGGAGCCAGAACTTGGAAAGGCATATCACCTTCTATTCCGTCATCGTCAAGGTATGCAAAGTATTTACTATCTTATAACGAAAGCATTATCACATTAAAAGCTACGTTTTGAAGACTTTTAGAAGGCATTATGGGATCTAAGGAAACAGACTTGTGTCAGTGCTGGTAGAATGTTAACCGTACCAAAGCTCGCTTGTGACCTAGATAAGCTTAATTGGATTGTGGTACGTAACATGTTAGAAGCAGAAGTTTGAGACAATGGTGTTTAGATCCTGGTGTGTAGTTGGAATCCAAAAGGAACTTCACCAAGCACGAAATCTGTCGACTGTCACTTTTTCAAGAAATGGTGCTGCAAGTATGGATCGCAGTGCAGAATCTGACATTTGTAAACAAAGGTAGAACCATCGCAAGTGCAAAGTCCAAGGTCACTGTTACGGGACGTAACAGTCTTATCTATCAAAACTGAAAATGTTCGCACATACGTAGGTCATTGTGAAAATAACTTTCCACAATGAATATCTTTTGTTTTTGTATGAACATTGTAATAATCAGTGACTACTAATAAAAATTACTTTTATTGGTGTTTGTTTTGAAGTTTTAGTTTTAATATGCGTGTGAAATAAGAAAAGACCTACCTTGTCAAAGTCATGGCAACAGTTGATTCCAAGACTTTTGGGACACACGTTTTATTTCATAGGGAAAGAAATGGTAATAATTTTCAAAACTCGATATCTAGAATAGAATTTAATTTAGATATAAGGTAGTAAACCATTTCTTAGAATTTCAGAATGAATTGAAATATCGCCTAATCTACATGGTACTCCATTACCAATAAAAATTTTCTTTGCCGTGACTTTTTGATATATCCTGTAAATTAATTTTCTCTTTCTCTTACTAAATCCATAATTTAAATAGTTGCAATAATTTTAATGTAGTATGATTGGTATATAATAGTGGAGTATTAATAGTTATAATAGTAAAGTCAACAAGAACAATATGGACAGTATACGCAGCAGAAGGTTGGACGAAATCCTACGATAAGACTTTCGCATCAATTTCGAACTTTAGAACAGGATGCAGAACACGAAGCTGCATCTGATGCATACCAAATAAATATACTACAGAAGAATGTTTAGAGATCGCAGCAAAATACAATATAGGTGTAACGATATGTGAAGATTATCTGGAAAGTAAACTTACCGATAAAGAAGTCATAGCAAAGCTGTGCGAAGCCGACCTGAAAAGATTTCTATGTGAGCTTAAGCCATATTTCAACAATAATCTTGATAATGATGACGATAATGACAATAATGAACCAAAATTAATTAATAACATATAATGATTTAAAAAAAAATGCAATAGGCTAATAAATAAAACACCTTATATTTATACAATTCTTTGATTTAACTGTAGTACATATTATGTTTAATCTATCTATTTAATAATAATAATAATAATAATAATAATAATATTTATTAACGGAGAATATATTCTTTACAAAAACATAATTAAAGAAAAAATATAGTAAAAACACCCAAAACAGGAATAAAAACAAAAACATATAGGTGTAACCTTAAATAACAATGGCAAATGCTTTTAAACAGTAAATAATAAATAATATTACATGAAAGAGATTCGAATTTAGTAGAATTTAATACATTGTTACAGAGAGGCTTTTTGTAATATACGATGTTTGAAAGCGTACAAAGACACACCATATAAGTTTAATTTTCTATATTTAAATGCCGTGCGCGCGATTCTGGAGGCTGGGATATTACTACCGTAAAGAGTGCGATGGGGAGTAATATGAATTTGAGGAGGATTTCTTATAGTGAATCCTGGAACGTGTAAAGAGGAAGAGTTTATAATTTTAGGGTGAATCTAGATGACTGTTAAATGCCTTAAACAAAAAGAATAAGATTGCGCGCCTGCTTTGGAGTGAACTAAGTCCAAAGTACGTAAGAACATTAAAATAATGATATGTTTCATAATGGACATTGAATTTAAAGCATAAAAATTTGATAAATTTTTTTGAATCTATGAAATTAGTTGGAATAATAGGGTGACCAAATTATCGAACCATAATTAAGTATGGATCAAACATGGCATTATAAAGAACAGATGCATTTTCTCACGTAGGTTTTGGAAATTCCAACCATTTGATGTAGATTCGCTTTCCTTTACGTTTCAACATCTTTTCCATCAGGAAGACGTCATCGTGTGCGGTTTCTGTAGTTCGTGTTGATAGTTGATAGCTGATAAGCTATAGGATTCGTTAATTGAATTTTCGTGATTTTGAATAGTTCGCTGAACTAATTCGGCATGTAGCCTTTATCAAAACCACTTTTATATTTACCTATTCTAGCAACATATCCGACTTTGTAGCGATTTTTACGAATATTTTCAAATTGCCGTAAACATTGTCCAAGTTCATTTTAGAAGTTACATCCTTAGGCTTCAGTCCGATCGTACGATGTTTGCGGTTATTATAGTTCTTCGTTATGTCATCCAATATGTCCAACCATCGATAGTGTCCTTGAAGACTAAAACCTTTGTACAAATCTTATTTAAGGGTTCTAATAACAAGTTCGGCCATCGAAGCTTTCTTCACGCCGCACGCGGAATAATGATTTATGTTGTAGGTCTTCATTAAATTTGAAAAGTTACTACTGTAAGATTCTTTTCCATTATATACTTGTAAATTATGAGAAATGCGTTTATCTGCCGTTAAAACTGAAGTCATCGATTTGATGACATCTTCACCGGATTTTGATTTTAAAGCTCGTGTCCATGCATACTTCGAAAAACAATCAATTACAACCAAAATGTACTTGTAACCTTTATTTTCTCTAGAATACTTCAAGAATTCGCTTAAATCTGACTGCAATAGTTCATCGAAACCTCTAACTATCGTACGTTTTCTTGAACAGTTTCTTCTAGCAGATTTATGCAACTCTTTCACAATTTGTTGCTTAAACATTATGTCACGTTATCCTTTCTGTTTCACTATTATTCTTAAGTATGTCGTAGTGTGCTTGCTGTTGTAGTTCAGTTTTCAGCCAATTTTCTGAAAACTGAAAACATCATAATCAACAGAATTAGCTAAATTTGCCTTAGTTACGCAAGTGAGATTGTTTGAATTGATGTATTCATATATGATAGCTATATTAGTTTGTTTTATAGATGTACTGACGTCGTTATCGGCGGTATTTTTACTATTAATATAATAATTATCGATTATTTCCTTGTTCGTTTTTATATCGCGCAATAGTTTATTTGCAATTTCATCAACATACGCTTTATTAGCAACGTCTGTTGAAAGTGTTGGATCTGCAACTTCCGTCAGTTTATTATTTTCCAAAGTATAGTGCCCTTCATTAGTTAGTTTGAAGCCAATACCTGGTTCTCCCTTAATACTCTTTATTTCTTAATGTTGCTGTCGATAGCATCCAAACTTGTCAATACTATCATGGTAATAAAGAGATATTTGAAAAACTAACTATTTATTATCATTAGAAATATGTAAGAAGCTATTATTTTTAGGGATGTAGATGTAACCGGCTTCCGCTAACTCCTCTAAGATTGATATTATCTGATTATCATGTCCAGTATGTCCTACCATTTTTTCTGCCCAAAGAAGTTGTAATTAGTCGCGAAATTCGTGCACGTGGTCCCAATATCTATAATAGATTCTCCTATTATGGTGTACTTCCTTGAACAATTGTCTTGCTCCTGTCCCTGTTTTAGCAGTAAATTTCTTTTTCGTTTCTTCTTCTCTTAGTTTTCGTTGTTGTTGTAGCGTGAATTCAAGTATCGGCTTAATAATATGCAAGTACTTATAACCTTTGTTAGATTTTACTTGTTCGGTTGGCCCAAAGTGCCGTCGCTAAACGGAAGTGCTGAATAAAATATTTCTATAGTTATCTCTGTCTTTTCGAGTGATTACAGCTTCATTCTAATGTTTCATAATTAGCAGTACGTATAGATCAGGAGTACCTTGAAATGCATGTCCATTTATCCTTATATCTTTACCGACAATTTCTACTTGGTCTATACCAAGCAAAAATTTATTTGTAATTTCATTGTAGGAAATGCCGAACGTTGTATTTATTTTATTTTCAACATCGCTTATCATAAGTTCAAAGTAGTGTCTACATGATATTGATATTGATATTGATGAAAAAAAGAAGTGTCTCTCCATGTATCAGCTACTACAGACCTCAATAGTGGTGATGATAATTACGATGTTGGAAGTGTGACAAAATCTAAATCTTCTTCGTTTTTTCTATTTTGGTTTTTGCAGCTTTCAATTTTGCAGTTGTTTGAATGTCTTTAGTGATGTTTGTAAGCGGTTTAATGATAGGTTTATAGGCGTCTTCAATTAATTTTTCCGCAAGCATCTTTTCATGTTGTAAAATTTTATATTTACGCTTAATTGAATTTCGTGCATTTATAAGTTTACGTTTTATTCTTTTGTCTTTGTCATTCATATTCAGCAATTTAATCGGACTGTTCCTAGGTGTTGCTAATAACTTGTCTTGCTTGAAACTTGTCTATTCACAATAGGTAACGGGTATTTTAACAGGTCCGTTCACATCAGGTCCGTCCATAACAGGTCCGTTCACAACAGGTCTGTTCACAACAGGCTCGTTCACAACAATGTCGTTCATAACAGGTCCGTTCACAACAAGTCCGTTCACACTAGTTCCGTTCACAACAGGTTTGTTCACAACAGGCTCGTTTACAACGGGTCCGTTCACAACAGGTTCGTTCACAATAGGTCTTTTCATAACAAGTGCGTTCACAACAGGTCTGACCACAACAGGTTCGTTTATAACAGGCTCGTTCACAAGTGAAGAACGTAAGGGCGACGGTTTTGATGGTAAATTTAACAGACGTAATAAAAGATTCTCGCTTATCAGCATGCAATATTAATTTGAAAATTCGGTTATATGTAAAACTATTACGTTTATTGAATGTCAATGTATCTAAATACAGATCTTAAGTTTAAGGGAACTCCCGGAAACTCTCGAACAATAGTGACAATTTTTGATACTGTAAAACTACATTCGTCTATTTTTATGCAGTAGAACTTGTTACAGAAAAGATACGTTTATTTCAAAACTACTTAAACAAGACCTAATTATCACAGTTAAATTTAGCGAAATCTATTCTAACGATTATATGTTTTAACGTATCCTGTCATAAGTTGCAATATATGCTTTGAGAACAAACAACGAATTTTTCTAGGCTATGCATCCTGCAAAGACGAATCATCAGAATACGTAATATTCGGTTTGCCATACAAACAAACTTGCCAGTATACTTTTAAAGACAGTTTCATACTTACAACACTCGCCATTGCTTACCTAAGTTATTGTCTTATATATGCACATAGCACGCCCCTGAGTCTTGAAAGAATTTTTATTAGTGTATTTAAGACTTTTTACGTTAACTACCTAATTTGCGAACGTTTATTAGAATGTCACTTGATTAGTGCCTTTCTTTTTATTAAAAGCGCATACAATGATGTGTGCTATTTTCATATGACAATGATCAAGGTGTATAAGGTGTACAGTATATATCTATAGTGTGACGTAAACATGCCCATTTTAGATTAGGAAGTCAACTTAGCGAAAATATTTACCTTGCACATAAATTCACTTTTAACATTTCCGATTTTGCTGTATTATGCTAGTAATGCTGATCACTATTTATAGATATCATCAACTTCAAAGGTTCAAAAAATTAAAACGCATTTTACAAACCATGTTTTTTATTATTCTATACTTTTACACAAATAATATACATTATTCTTACACGTATTCTATATCTATTAGATAACAAACCAAGCATCACATATTTAAACTATTATCAAATTTCTTACATAAATCGTGAATTCTATGCTCAAGATTCATATTTAAACAACTATCAAATTTGTTACACAAACCACACATTATTATCCTATGCTTAAGACGTCTTAGATTCTTTAAAAATATATTTAACCGTAGCTTCCGCTGCATTCTTATATCTAGTTATTTGTACATTATTATTGTAATAGCTATTAGATATCATCATTGTTATTACTATTTTGACAACTACGAATGAGGTAATTTTTAAATAGTTGTAAAATCAAACTATATTACTTTAATATAGTAAAGATTGCTAAATTTAACTGCGATAATTCGGCCTTATTTAAATGGTTTCGAATAAACGTAATGAAGCGATCTTCACAATTCAAACTGTTCACGTTCTTTTTTAATGTAGCTAAATCGCAGTTGGTATTAACAAAATTAGTAATAATATTATTATTGATATAATTGTATAAATTCAATTCGTTCAATAATTAAGTCTTGTAGTTAAAAATATCTTTTAATGCGAACAATTCGCTTGCATCGCTTTTATTGAAATGAATGAAGCTGTACTAATACTGTATAATTATTAGACTTTTTATGAAGGATCACGTATTGAACTCAAATTCAAAGTTATAACTGATAATAAGATTACTATTTAAATATTCATCAAGCATAAAATAATTATTATCAAGTTGTCCGCCTTTTTCCTCTCTTACAGAAGCTAACTCATCCGACTTAAAGAATTTATATTGTACGTAAACTTCTCTACTTAGAAGATTTTGCCATTCTTCAATAGATAGTACTATCGCATTATCACGAGTTGAAAATCCCAGTGCATAACAGTCCACACAACTTAATCTAACAATTGATTTTAAATGGAAGTAGATGATACACACAATTTCGATGTATTTTTTGTGAAGCGAATTGCATATTCCAAGCGAATATCTTGAAGCGTTTATTACATTTTTCTCTGTAGCCAATTTATATCAATACTCCAAGTGATTTTTGATAAGCTGGGATCAATGTGCTATGTACTTGACTTTATTCTTGAACATTCATGTCATATAAATTATTTTTACACATATAATAAGGTTGTGTGCATGTCAGCAAATACACTCTACTAATAATGCTTCTAATTGCTAACAATAACTCTAACCCACTTCCAGTCTGATAAGAAATGTGAACGTCAGCATTTTCATGCCAATTATAAATCTGACTCATTTTCTGTCTAGACTTATAAGAAAACGCTTTTGTATGCTAATTATAATTTAATATCACTTCATTTCCTGTCTATGTTGATAAGAAATGAGGAAATATGCTTTTACATGGTAATTATAACCACTGGTTGATAAAAAATGAGGACATCAACAATTAATTGTATATTTTTAATCTTAGTTTATATTTTTCATATGTTTATAACACTGAATCAACTAATTTCTAAATATATAAAAGAAAAGTTGAGCAGAAATAATTGTGTTTTATTTCATCATTCGCGTATTTTTTATATTTAGTACATATACATTGGAAAAGTATTATTATAATAAATAATAAAAATTGCATAAAGTGTGCTTTGCGTTGAATTAAAAATTATCGGATATCAACATTAAATTTACAATATAATCTAAACTATTCTCAAAAAGGTAAAATTAAATAGTATTTACAAATACAGAAGGAATTTACAAAATTATACGTGGTTAATATTTATATAAATTAAAAATTAAAAAATAATGTATTATGACATATTATTTTTATATATACAAAAATGAAGTGAATAGGCCACAATAAATACCATGAATTATGTTGGTTCTTAAATATCAAGGAAACTTTAGCACCACCTAATATTAGCCGACTAGAAGCAATTCAAAAACTCGGTAGAGTGGCATGAGTATTAGTGCTATACATAACCTTACCTCTGTCTTCTTTGTTTTACCAATTTAAAAAAGAAAATAGAATTTAGAAAGGGCGCCAGTCGAATGTACTTATCAATCATCCACACGTCCCATACGACAAAACGTGCGACCATTATATAGGTTCTCACCCATACTTACTACAGTAACCTGAAAGAAAATAAAGATCCCAATTAATAATGCCAAATAATAACAAAAACCTTTATTGCATATACGGCAGTCGTAACAATAAAAAAATATATAGCGGAAAAAGATGTATACAAAAGTAAATTTCTATTTCTTGCGAGATACCCTGTATCAACTAGGTTAAATGAAATATAGCCCTTAATCGGTATCTGGGCCACCCGCATATACCATTGTATAGAATGCGTACTACACTTAAATAAAATATCTTTACTAGCTACAACAATGAACAACTCATGCGTCTACAACAAGGTAGAGCAAAAACAAAACAATGAGATTTATAAAGTAAGTTCTTTAAGTAAATTAACTTATTATTGACAACGTAAAATGACATGTCGTCGTTGAAATATCACGAATTGTTTATTGCTACACCATAGACACGTCGTAAAGTATCGGTACTTCTAACACAACTCTGAAAACAATATTAACTTGTCAGCAAAACTAATTAGCAAAAGACCTGTTACAATAACTTTTAGAATTTGAATTGATCATAAAATACATAAACTTTTGTATATTAAGTGAAATTCAAAAATCGTGTCAAATTCTCGTTTGGTACGTCACATATTGTATATAATATCAAAATAAATTCAATGAAGGTAAACAGATAAAAGAACTGTAAATAATCATCAGCAAAAGTCAAATATTAATGAGCGTTTAAGTTAAGGAAACACATCTAAATAGGTAATAGACATAATATAATTGCAAGTACAATTTTATTCAATAACAAAACCGAAATTTAGACAATTTACAACTTTCAATCTAACGTAGTTAGTTATTTTTACACAGTAAATCAAATTACATAATTTTCTCTGACCAAAA
>JAHWXV010563292.1:0-10184 GCA_024586415.1 Phrixothrix hirtus | reverse complement strand
TAATGCTGGACCTGGCGAACTAGCACAAGTTAGTAGAAGATTTATGGAGGAAAAGTATGTTGAAATTCTCGAAGAAGTTATGTTACCAATTGTTAGAATATTATATCCGGAAGAGCGCATAATATTTGTGCAGGACAACTCACCAATTCATACCGCTAGAATCGTTCGAGGCTGGTTTATAGAACACAAAGGCAGTATATCGGATCTTAATCCGATTGAAAATGTATGGGGCGCTGCCGTGAGGGAATGGAACAGTGTGGAGAGCATTCAAGTAAGAAATTTAGAAGACCCAACCAAAATATTATCAACTTTTGGGAACGTTTACGATGGACAAGCATTTGTCAATTTCTTATTGGTTCAATGCCCAGACAACTACAAGGATACATTGACAGTCAAGGTTTCTACACAAAATATTAGAAAGAGTAGACTAATTAAAATAAGAAACAAACATGTGGTTTTGTTAACATGCCTTTCTAAATGAAGGCGAACTTACTAAACTGATAGCTTATTAATAATATGAAAACAACTTGAAAGTATCTTCATTATTTTGTCAGTAAAAAAGAAAAACTGAAAATAAATCATGGTATTAATAATCTGCTAATATGTCGTGTCAATTTTGCCTTTAATTAACCGGTATTATTTCTTATAATATAAGCAAGATACCCATAATGCTTTTAAAATTTCAATCAGCCTGTATATACAAAGCTAAAATCCATAAATTCATCTGCTGGTTTTACATTTTAAAATATAACATGTTTTCAGATAAGTTATTTATTGCATGCTTAAATTGAATTGATTACTTGATTTTGATTTATGCCGAATAAAGTTTTGCTTTTTCCTTAATCAGTTTTACTTCTGGAGAAAATAAAAGATGTAAATAACCTTCCTAATATTTTCTGTATCTAATTGTTATTTTAGAAATAAGACATTACATTCATATATCTTTCTTTAAAAGTTCATTTCTATTAATTTTGATTCACAACTGATCACGCATAGTATAAATAACACAATCTAAACGCAAATATTTCAAACAATTAGCTAATGACGTAAGACGATCTCGCTGCATAATAATTAGACGGTAAAACTAATTGACAAAGGTAGCTTATACAATAAAATGATTAGAATCATAATTAAAGTATTTAGTTGTCCAAATGCCGAAATTTAATTTAGCTTGACCGAAAATAATTTAAATTATTTAGGAGAGGAATAAGACGATTTTCAAAAAAACAACTTTGGAATTTTGTAGAGGAAGATAATTTATAAAAAATTATAAAATTTAAAATAAATAATTCGCGTTAAACATTTACGCTTCTCATTGCTTGTACATTCAACTATGCAACTTTCTTTAAGGACTATAAACCGCCCAGCAAAATAAAGAATGAGTATGGGTATTATGCAGTTGCCATTATTATCTATAGTCTGATAAGTTTATTTTCAAGATTAGAAATGTAAATAATTAAAAACAATTTTAACGAGAACAACGCAAGACAAAGAAAAGAATGGAGTGAGTCACTACCCTACTGCGGTACAAATGCATCTTTTTTGATTTCTTGCCTCCTGGGCCTTCCATTTTGTAATTGTAACCTGCTTTATTTACTTTTGATATTTGCGTATTGCAAAATTTTAGTTAATATTTTTGTTAGTAGTGTATTTCTTGATTATTTTATCGATTGTTTATCAATTTTGAAGCAATTGTTGTTACTACTTTTGTTCATTATGTATGCGCTTACATCTATTTATCTACCTTTTTTAAAAAATTTATAAGTAAGTCGCTTAAGTTTTACCGTATGCCTTTATATTTTGGACGTTGTTTTTAGTTTGCTCTGAAGAAGAATTGCATTTTGCATTCCAAATATTAGATTTTAATAATAAATTTCAGTTAACGACTGTTTTTGTTTGACTCAAATCATAATCCTACCCGTGCTGTATAGCTATCTTGCTGTGTACTCGAATATAATCAATGATACTGCTGATGTGGTTTCTGAATAATTATTGTTTATACAAGTTGCCAGCATAAATTTTATAATTAAAACTTTGCAATTATAATTAAATCAATAAAATGGGCATCGTCATAGTGCAACAAGCAATATCTAATAAATATATTTGCATAGCTATTACAAATTTAATTAAATTTTTTAATTGAAATGGGCTTTATTAACTTCTGAAATATTAAATGAAAGCAAACTTACGTACTTCATATTTTATTTTGTTTAAAGAAAATGCTTCACTTTTAAATACAATGTAGGGTACACAGCTTGAATAGGTTTAAAATTATTTAAAATACTGTAACGATTCGAAGAATTCAAACCCGTAGGCAAACTTAGGTATTTAATGAACCAAACGTATGTCGCTATATAAATAATGCTTTTTACCTGTGTTATGAGAGAAGTAGCGGCAGCCAGAGCCAGCTTTCAGTTTGCGACATTACTTTGTCCACCGGTTACTTGTATATCAAATGTTGCTAAGAGTGATATCAGTTATTTAAGCAACTAACAGCCATTAAATGAAACAGTAATGTTACAATAATACAATAAATAAAATTGCTACCAGGCTAGGTCAATAAGTAAGGCAAGGACGCAGGAAATGGCGCTATCATTTATTTTGTTAAAATACGTTCCTCTAGATGACGTCATACCAATGTTCAAGAATATCTTCCGATTAGATTGTCTTTAATAGTCATTTAAAATAAACAACTTGTATTAGTTTCACTCGAATCGAAAAAGTGATTTTAGCGTTTGCATTAAACATTATTATTTGGGCGGAAAAACGATAAGAAAACAAAGCCTGAACAAAATTATCCATCCATTAAACCAATTCCAAGTGGTTTAATGAATTTCCATGTGATCGTATGAGCGTTCGCGCTCTAAATGGTCTGACAAGCGAAACCATTACCGCATTCCAGAAAAGATAACAAAAGTTCATGAAACTGTGTTGGCAAATCATCAAAAATGAAGGTGCGAAAAATTGTTGATGATTAAAACATGCCAATTAGTACAGTGGTTTCAATTTGATATGATGATTTGGATATGAAAAAGCTTTCACAAAGACGGGTGCCGCGTTTATTAATAGTGGACCAAAAACGCAATTGTTCAGCGGCTTCGGAGTATTATTTGAAGCTGTTTAAGCGTAACACCTCGAGAATTTTGCATCAATTTATTACTGTTGATGAGACTTCGATCCACCATTATACGGTAGAAACCAAAATCAATCGAAACAATAGGTAGAACCTGGTTAATGGTGCTGAATGTGATAAAAGTGATGCATCGGTTGGTAAAGCCATGGAAACGGTCTATTGGGATGCTTGCGCAATAAATTTCATTGGTTACTTTCAAAAAGGTAGAACAATTACGACTGTATGTTGTTGGACCAGATGAACGAAAAGATCAAGGAAGTTTAGCCACATTTGTCATAGAAAAATATTTTGTTTCACCGCGATAATGCATCAGCACATTCTTCAACTATTGCAACTAAAAAACTACATCAATTACATTTCAAAATGACTCAACATGTCTCGCATTCATTTGGCTTGGCTCCTTCTGATTATTGATTATTTACAAATATAGAAACTCGGCTGGCTAGTAAGAAATTTTCTTCCATGAAGAATTACTTGCTGAGTTAGATGCGTTTGCAGACTTCGAAAGCCTTATTTTACTGAAGGCATTAAACGTCTTGAATATTTTTGGAATAGTAATGAAAACTGTGTTAAAAAATAAAATGTTTTTCGCCTAAAAAACAACTGCTTGTTTCATTTATGCCTAATCCATTGAACTACTCTTGTAAGTTGGGAGAAAGTTATCTGTCGCGCATGTTTGATTATAAGTTGATATTGTGTTAAGGATAGAAGGTACACTCATAAGAAAAATAGTTTTCTATCGGGTAACAGTCGTCTGTATGCTTTATAAGAACGAATACGAAAATGCCTTACAATTCTGATTTAATTAATAGTGACGTTTCTAAACTTCCGTAAATTTTAAAAAGTGGTGGTTTTTATATCAAAATTATCGAAAAGAGATTTTTACGGTCTGCCTGCAATTAATTTATCCTTATGAATGCATTGTTAAACTTTCCTTATTATCAGCTTTGAATTATCGTAATCAACCTACGGGATCACAATTGCGATGAGGTTATTAAGAATATATTAATTTCAACTCTATTTTGCTTCATATTTTCGCTTTTCTATATGCTGTTGATTTGCTCTTGATCGTCTGGGTTATTACCATATGTGTTTTTGATGATTTTTCGTTGGGTTTCTTATTATTTTTGTATTTCTATGTGTTACTTATTTTTCTAATTTGGAGGTGTAAAGGTGCTGCATTCTCAGACACGTGAAATTGTTATCAAACTTTTAAAAGATATATTTAATAAAGAAATTGGCATTTGAGATACTGCAGATTATGTATCAAAAGCAGCAATAGTTTCCAAGTGGGTCATTTATAGGATTCTGTAGAAATTCATATCGTCGCGTAAACGCAAAAGAAAATTGAAAATCGATAAATCCCATGATTTTTGCACCTAAAAAAATCTAATAACTCATTTGGCTGATACTATTTATAGTTTTCATAGTACCAACAACCAACTCCTAAAAGTAAAAATTAAATTATTAATGTTAAAAAATGATTTTGATTTTAATGGCCAAGAACATTACGAAACACTAAAAAATTTAGGTTTTCATTGTCTTACTACACCAAATAGGAAACCTTAGAATCTGTTATTTATAAATATTAAAACTTTGAAGGGAACAAATTATTTTGATGGATGAAACCTATGTAGGTACATTGTTGTCATTTAAAATTACATAGCTAAAGGACAAAGATTAGTTATTTAAATGGAGAAGTGGGAACGCAGACTTTGTAAAAAATGATTCCTTTATATCAAGCTAGCCAAAATGGTCGTTGCCTTTTATCATCTAAAGATGCGGCATATGAACACCTTGTTTAAGATTTAGTTTAGTCTTACTTCATGTGGTTTTTTTCTTATAGTAGAACGTGTTTTACTATAATTTTTTATTGTAATAAATCTTGTTGTGGTTGCAAATCAGTCTTTTTGTGGTATAGAAACGTTAAAATAAATTTTATAAAATAGATTATTTAAAAATTAGATTTTTAAGTTAATGCTAATAAAATAGTAATTATTGCATGATATGATATTTTATTTTAGTGTTACTAACTATAGAAAAATATATGATAACTGTTGCCAATGTCATAAAGGCGATAGCCTATTTGGCGCACCCGGTATTTAAATATAGTTTTAAATCGGGAGATTATCACTATAACATTAACTTTCAAAGTCACGAAAAACAATTAGTTTTATACCAAATTGAAATAGCAGAAAGCATACCATGCATGATTAATTAATAGAAAAGGACACGTTAATTGGTGAATATATTAAAAATTGAATTATTCGGTTTAATGATAAATATCAAACACCGATATCGTCACTATAAAATTCAAGATGGTCCCAAAATAGTTGGACAAACTTTAGGGTCATTAAACTCGCCAAAATAAAGAAAAAAGTTTCTATATGTATATGTGTTCGAAAATGTCTCCTTTCGTTATACAACGATTTATTTTTAATTTATAAAAGCTGCTGAAAGTGTCCACCACAAGTTTGAATACATACTTCCGTGGGTCCAACCATAGATTATTGAACGCGCTCAAAAACTCTTGATGTATTTCTGATTAGTTAACGGGCAGAGGTAGGTACTTATTTGTCAGCGCATTAATCATAAGTGCCTTAGTTACGCTGTTTCTTTACGTCAAACGCTGTAGCTTAATTAAAGGTCGAGTGTTAAGAACGTAATTAATAGTTACTATTGAAATGGATCGTGTGTCAAGCATCGAACTAACAGGTATACACTTTACATATGGACGTGTAAATGGCAATTCTCATTGGCTTAAACGCATTGTGAATGTTCTGCAATAGGCACATTTGCAAGCATGCAACGACATTTGCAGCAAACTGGCTCGTTCAAAATTAGAAGTGCTGATCGTGGGGTGCAGATTCAATTTGGAAGAAGAGACGTTGGAGACAATTCAACGGGAATCCACCACCAGTAGTAGAAAAATTTGTGCCGAAATTGGTGTATCACACCAGTCCATCTTAAAAGTTTTGCACGAACGACAATTGCATCAATTTCATGTCCAACACGTACAAGCGCTGTTGGAGAAAGACTGTCCACGTCGTCCCGAAATTACTGGATGGTTTTTACAAAACTGTTTAGAACCCTGGTTTTACGTGGCAGTACCTTTCACTGATGAAGAAATGTTCACTAAAGACGCAATTATGAACTTCCACAACCATCATCATCATTGGTCAGATAAAAATCCACATATTATTATACAAAGCAGACATAAAAGCGATTTTCCTTGAACGTGTGGGCGGGAATTGTTGAGATAGGTTGATAGCTCCTATTGCTTTGCACCCACCCTAAATGGTGAAAGTTACAAAAACCTTTCAAAAGAGGAATAGCATATACTGCTTGATGAAGACTCGTTATTGATACGACATCAAATGTATCTTATGCACGACAGAGCCCCGGCACATTTGAGTGTTGTTGCTAGAACAGTTTTGAATCGCGTTTATCTATATAGGTGGATCGGAACAGGTGAACCTATTACATGGCCCGCTCATTCACCCAACTGTTAGCATTCGAACTACTTTCTTTGGGGATCTCTAAAAACACTTGTTTATGCTACTACCATTACGTATATGGAGGAATTAAGAGCGGATTTTAAACCGCTGCGAACATAGAAATGCACAAGGAATCTTTAAGTGATTTCGACAATCGATGGTTGCACACATGCAAGCTTGTGTTCAAACTGTTGGTGCACACTTTCAGCATCTTTTTAATAAATTAAAAATAAATCGTTGCATAACGACCTGCTTATTTTTTTTTGCCTTTAATAGAGTAATTTGTTTATTTTGCATGAAAGTGTAGTGCATGCTGTAACTCCGAAAGGAGACATTTTCGGACACATATAGGAATTTTTCTTTATTTTGGTGAATTTATTCGAGCCCTAAAGTCTGTGCAATTATTTCGAGATCACCCTGTATATGTTATTTTAAAAACACTCGACTACATTATTTTATGGCTACCCCCTACCATCTAAGATTAATCTCAATAGAGATGATTTAGGTAATTGTAAAGAATTATATTTTGTTAAGGAACACAAAATTTAAATTAGAAAATACAAAAAGACATACTTAAGAGCAATTTAGTCAAAAGAAGAGTGAAATAAAATACGAAACAGTATATCAATAAATATGCATTAGACTAGCCTATTAGGTACTTTAATAATCCCAGTTGGAAATGAAGGTAGCGATAGCGATTTTGGGTTTATTGATATACTTAGATGATAGCTACAGTGATGCATTTCAATAATATCCTACCTTTGAAATTAATTTTCGGATAAAAGACTTATTTATAACGTATGATACTTTTGAATTCATTTATACGGAGAGCATATATGCACGATCAGCGGAAACTACGGTTTTTTGAAGGCATCTTTGAAATTATTAGTTATAATTCTTGTTCTGCCAAATTAACAACAATTTGAAAGTAACTGCAACAATTCAACTGTGCTGTAAAATTTAGAAGTATCATTGAATTCGTTTTTGATGAACAATTTTATTAACAACCACAACTTCGTTGTGAAATTGCACCCTAAGCTTCTCTATATGAATACTGCCACTTATTATTTTCATTTCTAAACCCATTTCTGAAGTACAAATTCAGTAAAAATGTTTTTTGTTCAACTTTAGGCATTTTAACCTCCAACTTTCAAATTAGCGTAAATCAGACAAAGCAATATTAGACATGCCTTCAAAACTCCATGGTTTCTGTTGATCGTGTTTTTCTTTTGGCTAAGACTTTGGGAAGCGGAAATTGTTTTACCTCGCATGATTTCAACTACTATGATCATTTCGCCAAGTACACTACAATTTTGCCAAATTTGGAAGAGTTCTATCATCAGCAGGGATTTTTAACGTGCCAAAAATCACATTGTCACGGGAGCTACGATTTTACTTCCTTATCAGAGAAGAAGGCATGCTTTCTAAATATTTCCCCGCTGAAAAATTTACCAACCTCGACTGGGTGTGAACCCACGTCCCTTGGATTTATAGGCAAACAAGCTAGCCGCCACACTAATCGAGGCGGCTCGATTGTGTTTTTATTGCTCCCTCTGCATATATTTGTATAAGCTATTGAATCTATGTATCACACCATATAAGATTACAAGCAAATGATTATGTACTTACCACATAATGATAGTAATTCCACTTGAGAACTTGTTTATTTTCGTTAAAAATAAATCCGCTGCAAATCTCAATTGAAATAAGTTATTTAAAATATGACCTGTTTATTGTAGTTTATAACGCATGAATCAAACAAAACTTGTTTAATTATATTGCTTCGTAATCAAATATAACTTGAAATACAATTTTGAAGCCTTTAAAATTTGTATTACTATTGAATAAAACGTTTAAGTTTTACAAATACTGTTGTAAATCAAATATTAGTTATTTTATTATTTTACGGTTTTGCGTGTTAGATGCTCAGTCATAAATAGTTTCAAATGGTATTTTTAGTTTATGTATACTACATGTGCGAACAATCAAAAACTTAAAAACGAACATGTTTTGACTCAAGCCCAACATGCGCGTTTATTAACCTTTTTTTACAGCTTAAAGTGCGTCTGTTATGCGTTACTTAAATATATACCCCAATGAAACCCTCTTTGTTTAAAATATCGTTTGAATTCAACGGTTTAACGGCATAATTGAAGAATTCAAAGTTAAATTATCCAAGGAAAACGTTTATACGGAAAAATGAAGAAATCTTTTAGGTTCGATAGAGTATGAGCTAATATTAACATCCAATATTTATACATCAAGGAAATCAAAATCAAGTTCGAAAAATATGAAAAGCTTCATATTGATTTATAACATGGTAAAACGGATTTTGTTAATTTGATAAAAATTTGTCGACTATTTTTTGAAAAAAAATGTAAACAAGAGAAAAATTATGTATTTTATTCTTCTTCGTAAATTGTCATCGACATGTTTTTAATTCCATAAAAATCTGTCAGTTCAATTTACGAAGAACAGTAAAATGCGCAGTAACATAGCTTTACTCAAAAACTAGTCGACAAATTATATGAAATTAAGAAGAATTGTATTCTACTATATTATACACATCTCTGGAAGAGTTTTTTTCAGATTTCTTGAACTTTATGTTCTTCTAGGGCGAAAATTGACCTTAATGTCCAATGTAAATAAAGATAAGTATTTTTTAAACAAATAGATGATATTTTTCTCGTCCTATTAACTAAATTGTTAATTCTGAAGGTTTTCTTTATTTGACAACTTGTATGTTTGAATAGAAAAGTAATAAGTTATGTATTCTGCCCAAAAGCTGAATCTGGAATGTTTTTAGGGAGATATAAATTAATTTGGACAAAACGTCAGAATGGGTCTCTATAAGTAGATATATCTATGAGCATACACTCCTAGTAGTAACTGATATACCCTAATTCAAATTTAAATTTTAGTAGAGTATCATACTAATTTAAAATATGGGGGCTCCTATTAGAAACTGTTAGCAAATATCAAAAATCGAAAAAATTGACTCTTCGTGTATATAGGGCAATTTTTTTAATTTGATATATTTTGTAGAGTTTTGAAAGAAAAATCAAATTTAAGCACACATTTTGAACCGAAGATATAATAAAATTTCGAAAAACGATAATTTTCGGGAATTATGGTGAATACAGAAACAAAAATATGCCTGGTGAATTAAGGACATCATTGAGGCCTGTCAGAAATATAGATTTCTAACGATAGTAATTTGTCGTATCTGAAAAATCGGTTGTTTTGATTTTTCTAGAAATTTATTAGGAGTTTTTCTTTATTATAATAAAAATGTTTACATAAAAAAGTAAGAATGCCATTTTTACTTTCTCTTACCTATATGAAATATAGAATAGAGAAAGTATTGTTTTCGTCCAACATTTTCGATATCAAAATTTTAGTGAAAATACACGTTTTGGGGCTCCCCGAGTCCGAAAAACGTGTTTTTAAAAATTGTGTGTGTGTGTGTGTGTGTGTGTGTGTGTGTGTGTGTGTGTGTCTGTCTGTGTGTGTGTGTGTGTGTGTGTGTGTGTGTGTGTGTGTGTGTGTGTGTG
>JAHWXV010563274.1:0-14700 GCA_024586415.1 Phrixothrix hirtus | reverse complement strand
GTTTTATATCCAGAACTCTGATCAGAACTACTGGAACTTTCAATTTTCAACGTTTTGCCAACTTTGTGAAACTTTTGCTTAATATAACTTTTTTCTATGGTATTTATGGAAAAATTTTATAACAAAAAGTTGTAGATCTCGTCGTTTTATATCCAAAACTCTGATCAGAACTACTGGAACTTTCAATTTTCAACGTTTTGCCGACTTTGTGAAACTTTTGCTTAATATAACTTTTTCTATGGAGTTTATGGAAAAATTCTATAAGAAAAAGTTGTAGATCTCGTCGTTTTAGATCCAGAACTCAGATCAGAACTACTGGAACTTTGAATGTTTCATTTTTTTGTGACGTCAGATTTTTGCAAAGTTTAAAATTTTATGTAACTTTTTTACTGTTGATTTTAGAGAAAAATGTTATTGGAATAATTTGCGTGTCTTCTGGTTTTAGATCTAGAACTCCCACTAGAACTAATGGGACTTTCAATTTTTTTTCGTTTTAATAATAAGTTTTGTTAATTTTTTTTTGTTATTAACATCGAAAAGTATAAAGTACTCCTTATGACATATACCGCTACGGGTAACTTATTTCAGAACTATTGTATTTGAATGTTGGGGTGTGGTGCAAAGTCAGCATCCCAAGTTTTAAACTCATTTTTGTTATAGTAAATGACCGGAACTTTTTTTAAACACTATAAAGTACTTCTGTTCTAACTTAAAATATGCCAGAACTCTTATCAGAACTATTGAGTACTCTCATCGGGGTGCTAACTTCACAGACATGCCAAGCCCTGCCCTACATCATTAAAATCAATATGTCTGTTAGGAAATGGTAAAATATTATTTTCCATAACCTTAATTTCTATGACGAATAAGTAACCACTAAAGTAAACATTTAAATTCAACCTAAAATAATAATTATTTTAGGTTAGGTTTTATAACTATATTCACAGAAAACGGCCTAAATTGAATTTAATTTCACAGTTAAACTTAAAAAGTAATTCCTGATTATTTCTTGTATGCTATAAAATAATCGTATTCTAACGGCAGTTGTATATACAGGATGCTCCTAAATAAAAGGATAGAAAATAAGCTCATCTCACAACATAACTAGCAGTCCGGCTCCACACTGGATACTATTCATATAACTATTTCAGTTAATGTTTGCATAAAACGATTTAAAACTCCTATCAGGAAAATGTTATAATTACATGCCGAATGAATGAGCAATCTCAGAAAGAGTCATTTATCCAGGTAGAATAATTATTTTCTGGCAGTTTAGCCCTGAAAGGGCCTTCAGATCATAGTGTTTGCACATCCTTATAAAGGGTGTTACTCAAATACGAAACAAATTTCACTTTTCTAGGAAATTTGTCAGATTTTCCAAATTATATAAAACTAAATACATTATGGAAATCAATGCTTTAAAAAACAATTAACTCAATATATTGAGTGTCATAATAATTTTACATCTATACAATAGGATTTGGTTAATAAACAAACAAAGAATTCTCGCATTGCATAATTGATTTTTATTACAATTGGTTTACAACGGACCCGTTTCAAATTAGCTGTCACGAAGGAGAAAACCGAAATTCCTGAATTAGTAGTAGGTATTAATTAAAGTTGAAATACTAGATGCTGCCATCATTTAACAACATACAAATAGATTAGTAACACATCGCTAAATTAATTTCAGCACAAAATTATGATTACCAAACACTTTAAAAAGATTAATATCACAAGTACAGTAATTAATAAAATGGGATTGCAATTCTTTCATTGTAACGTTTCCCGTGGAAACGTAGTAATAACGCGAAACCCGATCCAATGGAATTCCGAGAATTCTACGTATTTCTCTATATTAGTGATTTTGGAAGTCTATCAATTAAGACCTAATTAAAGACAAAACAAACTTTAAAAAAGTGTTAAATACCGTGCGCGAGTGTATAATGTTAGTTTAAATTTCAAGTGAATAAAATTGCATAATTAAAAGCTGTTAAGTTAATTAACAACGATTGCACAACCTGACGCATAAATCACCGTTTACCGTTCGAAATCCATCAAGATTATTATGATAATTAATTAATATTAATTAATTAGTAAAAACTAATTAAATACTGTTGCGTAATATTGCGTCACGTTTTGCAAAAGTAAATGTATTTGTTATCCGAATTGATTAAATAGCAGGCAAAGAAGAAAGCCGTCGAAATCCATGTTCGCCGAATAAAGAACGCAAGTATGAATTTAAGTATAAATAAGACGCTTTCGCGAGTTGAAAGTCTGTCTTCGTATGAGACTCAATGCCTCGTGCATAAATCGTAAAAGCATTTCTGTAAAGTCAAGCTATTTTGTTATTAAATTTTACAGCAATCTTAACGCGACGTCTTCGGGACTCGCCAAGCCTGCTAAAATTCTGAATACCGTTCTTATTAACAAACCGTTAAAAAGCGCCGCATGCTAGAGATCTACATACACAGATTCGAGAGCGACGCTCTATTTCTTGTTGCTCTGTAACAATGATAGACCGTGTAGAACATTATAACCTCAGGAATCCTCGTAACTGAGTGTCCCCGGTGTTACCGCCACCGAACCTGCAACAAAATCAACTTTGGGTCGACCACAAACTAGATGCTCTGTAACTATTTGTGTCCGACGCCAAGCGTCCGTCAACGCCATTGTGCATTGAGTTGTATTGATAGCGGACGCAAAACTACGCTGTACCGAAATCATCCGTCATTTGAAGATGAGTTGCTAGGTATCGATCTGCAAACGACGCCAAATGTCGTGACATCTAGCGATACTGAGTGGCAACAAAGGTCGCGAGTATACGCTAACGTCCCGCACCAGATATCCGCCCCCTGTAGAAATTACGTACACGGCGGCCGCCAAGAGCGACGCGCACGTGCTCAAATCTCAAAGCATACTGCCGACCTTTGCGTTCAGACATATCAGGAACACAGGACTTGACCGAGACAGGACACGCGCGCCGACCACTCGCTTCAACGCCGCGCCGATTTCAAAAACTACAACCCGTATAAACCTCATGCAAAAGCTGACCTTCCATGCATACGTAAATAATTGTAAATAATCTATTTTTGTCTGCTGTTAGAAAACTATGTTTATTTTATTTTTCATTTTTAACTAGTACAATTTTGATTTGATTTGTGTTCCAATTTTCGTTTAATTTTGTAAATAAATTATTACGGTTACCTTTTTATTTAATACCGCCGAAAACCGAAACGATCATCAATTAAATATTACCGAAGTTCGTTTCATGACCGAAGTCTGAGCGACGTCATTTTCACAAATGACATGGTAAGTAATTATTTTACAGGTATACCGACCGCGAAACCAGACGAAGTGAGAGCCTCTCAAGTTACCGAGAACATGACCAAGACCCGCCACCGCACGACGAGCTATCACCGACTAGAATGTAAATTCTTTGTCTTCCCCGTGCTCTTTTCATTACGAATTGAAACGTCACATCATTCCATGAACTTCAAGAGAATATTCCAAACGAAGTTTAGCACACTCAAACCGCAATAATAGACAAATAAATAGAGAGTACTTAGTTCTACATTAAAATTCAACTTTGGTATGCCGCAATTAATCAGATGGATTAAACCAAGATGATGAAATCTTAAAACATCTGACCTTTAGGTGCGAAACATACCTATTTCCGGTAATTTTCACACCCAGGTAACGCAGTTAACATTTACCACACTTAATATTTGTTTGTTTTTGTGGCTGAGGGTTCGGGATGCGAAATTTCCCTTGGCCCTCTTGGACTAAAATTTTGCCGAATCTGGAGGAGTTCCATCAGTAGGAATTTTTAACGTGGCAAACATCACACTGACACGGGACCCACGATTTTACTTCCTTAGCCGAGAAGAAGGCATGTTTTTTAAATTTTTCTCCGCTGCAAAAATTTACCGACCTCGATCGGGTTTGAACCCGCGTCCCTTGGGTGTAGAGATAAACATGCTAACCGCTACACTAGTGGGGGCCGGCAAGCCGGTAATGCAGTGTTGATTTAAGACTACTTTGTTGCCATTATTTGATTATTAGATTTTTAGATCACGTCGACACCGTTGGAGCAGTTTAAAGCATACTATAGTCGATAATGTGAGGTCTATGTCTTTGATAAATCAAATCCAATGCAAGTGATTGTTTTACAATAATCTTACCTGATACAAAATCTGCTTACTAATTTGTCTTATGTCTGTGTTTGTAAAATAAAAGAAGTAGGTTTAAACAAATAGTTTATGCGCTCAGTCCCTACGTTCGTTACATTTTTTTAACAGTCAGCAAGATTTGCTATTTTCCAGGGGATTCTTCTGATTAAAATAAATAAAGATTTATGCAAGTATATACGCAAAAGCAAAGAACAGTTAAGTATTCAAATAATGAAGCGAGTTATCGAGAACTTAATTGATTAATTATTAGTTTCTAATTGCATACTGCGATTTAAATATTCAATTAATTCAATTACATTCACAGCAATATTAATGAATTTAATTTCAAAGCGGAAAAGTTGCAAATAGTCGCGATCTTAAGTTATTAATAAATCCTTAATTTTAAAGAACGATCCCTTGTTTATCGTAAATCAATTAACTTACACAGCTTAAATTGCTTGATTATCTTTTGTTTTATACTCCACCACTTCCGGTTTCAATTTCACGAAATAAAGGATACTGAAGCCTACGTTACATATCCTTTTATTCTGTATAGGTGCAACTACTGATTCATATTACAATTTACCTAACAAAAAAAGCCGTAAGATGTGTTCAGGTGTCAACTGATTTATCCTAAACGGATTAGTGAAGATTACTGCCACTCGGAATATCAGCACTTAACAGAAACGTTACTTTAAATTTTAACAAAATACCTCATTTGAAGGTATCTTTATAGTTTAAAAAATCCCGTTTCAAACAGATGCTTGACAAGGCATTAGTTTTTACGTCACGAAAATTAATTTAAATTGTACAAATCTCTTGTTAATAATCACAAAATTTTTATGTCGCTACATTTTAAAAATATGGTAATATACGAACTGTCACAAGCAATAATGTAGCGTTAGCATATTTCGAGAAAATTATTCTTTAAATACCGTTCTATTTAAAATTTAAAAGCGGAATATAAGATATTATACGCCCTTAGGGAATTTTTATTTCTTAAAAGATTTTCTAAATTTACAATGTACCTAAAAAACCTTTCTAAAAGGAACCAATGTAATTTGGAGTCTTTAGCCAAAAAATAAGCAGATGCGATATTTAAAAATTTAACTTAGTGTACCCAATTAGTTTACTCATAATTACTCATCCCAACTATATACGGATAATGCCTAAAAAGTTAAAATAAATTGATTACTCTGCAGATATTTTAATTTTATCTAACTCTTACTTAAATGATTGATTGCTAGCCGAGATATTTAGGAATATTCATTGACACATATACCACGTGGTCACAAATGCTTGATTAAACAGGAATTAGATTAGCATAACAAAAGAAACGGAGAACGTTACAAATATTGTAACGAACTAGTCTTTATTTATATTCACGTAATATTTCTTTTACAATACACTAATAATAAACGATTACATTTCCATTTATTTATAACTACTACTTAACAAGACAAGATTCATAGCAAAAGCTAAAACGAAGGCAATTTAATCTGTTATTTGTACAAAAAGGTGAAATTCGGGAAACATCTACAATTAGTCATAATGCTGATGTAATAAATTCCAATGCCATGACTCTTGCTGTGACCTTGAATGTATTTAGATATCAATTGCAGTAATGAGTCATTTTGGAACGTCCTGCAATCTACCACAAACTTATTATTATTTCTAATTTTGTTACAATATAATTGTGAAGAATTAGCGTCCACAAAATTCAAATTCACGTAATACTGTAATGTTATAACTTTTCTTGGGTCCTTGCAAAAAGTTTGATTAATTGTATTCATTTGAAAAATCCTGTATGCAGTTTCATTTCAAAATACGCATTTATCCCATTCTATAAACACGGGTCTTGGGTTTTTGCAAAAAGTTCGATTAATTGTATTCATTTGAAACATACTGTATATAGTTTTATTTCTCCCATTTTATAATCTCGGGTCTTAGGTCCTTGCAAAAACTTCGATTAATTGTATTCATTTGAAATATCCCGTATAAAGTTTTATTTTAAAATACGCATTTCTCCCATTCAATAAACTCGGGTCTTAGGTCCTTGCAAATAATTAGATTAAATGTATTCATTTGAAACATCCTGTATAGTTTCATTTCAAAATACGCATTTCTCCCATTTTATAAACTCGGGTTTGAGTCCTTGCAAAAAGTTAGAATAATTGGATTCATTTGAAACATCCGGTTAGCAGTTTTATTTCAAAATACGTATTTCTCCCATTTTATAAACTCAAGTCTGGTTCTTGCAAAAAGTTCGTTTAATTGTAGTCATTTGAAACATCCTGTATATAGTTTTATTTCAAAATACGCATTTCTCCCATTTTATAAACTCTGGTCTTGGGTCCTTGCAAAAAGTTCGATTAATTGTATTCGTTTGAAACATCCTGTGTACAGCTTTATTTCAAAATACGCTTTTCTCCCATTTTATAAACTCGGGTCTTGGGTCTTTGAAAAGTTCGTTTAATTGTAGTCATTTGAAACATCCTGTATAAAGTTTTATTTCAAAATACACATTTCTCCCATTTTATAAACTCTGGTCTTGGGTCCTTGCAAAAAGTTCAATTAATTGTATTCGTTTGAAACATCCTGTGTACAGTTTTATTTCAAAATACGCTTTTCTCCCGTTTTATAAGCTCAAGTCTGGTTCTTGCAAAAAGTTCGTTTAATTGTAGTCATTTGAAACATCCTGTATATAGTTTTATTTCAAAATACACATTTCTCCTATTTTAAAATTCAGGTCTTGGGTCCTTGCAAAAAGTTCGATAAATGTATTCCTTTGAAACATCCTGTTTGCAGTTTTATTTCAAAATACGGGTCATGGGTCCTTGCAAAAAGTTCGATTAATTGTAGTCGTTTGAAACATCCTGTATATAGTTTCATTCAATATACGCATTTCTCCCATTTTATAAACTCCAGTCTTGAGTCCTTGAAAAGTTCGATTAATTGTATTCATTTGAAATATCCTGCATAAAGTTTTATTTCAAAATACGCATTCTCCAAATTTTTAAACTCGACTCTTGCGTTTTTGCAAACAGTCCGATTAATTGTAGTCATTTCAAAAATCCTGTATACAGTTTTATTTCAAATTACGCATTGCACCCATTTTATAAACCCGGGTCTTGGATCCTTGCCAAAAATTCGATTAATTGTATTCGTTCGAAACATCCTGTACACAGTTTTATTTCAAAATACGCATTTCTCCCATTTTATAAACCCTGGTTTGGGTTCTTGCCAAAAGTTCGATTAATTGTATTAATTTGAAACATCCTATAGAGATTCATTTCAAAATACGCATTTCTCCCATTTTTTAAACTAAGGTCTTGGTTCCTTGCAAAAAGTTCGAATAATTGTATTTAGTTGAAGCATCCGGTATGCATTTCTATTTCAAATACGCATTTGCCCATTATATAAACTCGGGTCTTGGATCCTTGCAAAAAGTTCAATTTATTGTAATCATTTGAAACATCCTATATACATTTCTCTCATTTTATAAGCTCTAGTCTTGGTTTCTTGCAAAAAGTTCGATTAATTGTAGTCGTTTGAAACATCCTGTATAGTTTTATTTAAAAATACGCATTTCTCCCATTTTATAAACTCGAGTCTTGAGTCCTTGAAAAGTTCGATTAATTGTGTTCATTTAGAATGTCCTGTATACAGTTTTATTTATTAAATACGCATTTCTCCCATTTCATAAACTCTGGGCTTGGGTCCTTGCAAAAAGTTCGATTAATTGTGTACGTTTGAAACATCCTGTATACAGTTTTATTTCAAAATATACATTTTTCCCATTTTATAAACTCGGGTCTTGGGTCCTTGCAAAAAGTTCGATTAATTGTATACATTTGAAACATCCTGTATGCAGTTTTATTTTAAAATACGCATTTTCCCATTATATAAACTCGGGTCTTAGATTCTTGCAAATAATTCGATTAATTGTATTTATTTTAAACATCCTATATACATTTCTGCCATTATATAAACTCGGGTCTTGGATCCTTGCAAAAAGTTCAATTTATTGTAATCATTTGAAACATCCTATATACATTTCTGCCATTTGATAAACTCGGGTCTTGGGTCCTTGCAAAAAGTTAGATTCATTATATTCATTTGAAACCTCCTGTATGCAATTTTATTTCAAAATACGCATTTTCCCATTATATAAACTCGGGTCTTGGATCCTTGCAAAAAGTTCAATTTATTGTAATCATTTGAAACATCCTATATACATTTCTCTCATTTTATAAACTCCAGTCTTGGGTTCTTGCAAAAAGTTCGATTAATTGTAGTCGTTTGAAACATCCTGTATAGTTTTATTTCAAAATACGCATTTCTCCCATTTAATAAACTCGAGTCTTGAGTCCTTGAAAAGCTCGATTAATTGTGTTCATTTGAAGTGTCTTGTATACAGTTTTATTTCAAAATACGCATTTCTCCCATTTTATATACTCTGGGCTTGGGTCCTTTCAAAAAGCGCGATTAATTGTGTTCGTTTGAAACATCCTGTATACAGTTTTATTTCAAATTACGCATTTCTCCCATTTTATAAACTCGAGTCTTGGGTCCTTGAAAAGTTCAATTAATTGTATTCATTTGATATACCCTGTATACAGTTTTATTTCAAAATACGCATTTCTCCTATTTTATAAACTCGAGTCTTGAGTCCTTGAAAAGCTCGAATAATTGTGTTCATTTGAAGTGTCTTGTATACAGTTTTATTTCAAAATACGCATTTGTCCCATTTTATAAACTCTGGGCTTGGGTCCTTGCAAAAAGTTCGATTAATCGTGTTCGTTTGAAACATCCTGTATACAGTTTTATTTCAAAATACGAATTTCTCCAATTTTATAAACTCGGCTCTTGGGTCTTTGCAAACAGTTCCATTAATTGTAATCATTTTAAAAATCCTGTATACAGTTTTATTTCAAATTACGAATTGCACCCATTTTATAAACTCGGGTCTTGGAACCTTGCAAAAAATTCGATTAATTGTATTCGTTCGAAACATCTTGTACACAGTTTTATTTCAAAATACGCTTTTCTCCCTTTTACAAACTCGGGTCTTGTGTCCTTGCAAAAAGTTCGATTAATTGTAGTCATTTGAAACATCCTGTATATAGTTTCATTCAAAATACGCATTTCTCCCATTTTATACACTCGAGGCTTGGGTCCTTAAAAAGTTCGATTAATTGTATTCATTTAAATATCCTGTATACAGTTTTATTTCAAAATACGCGTTTCTCCCATTTTATAAACTCTGGTCTTGGGTCCTTGCAAAAAGTTCGATTAATTGTATTCGTTTGAAACATCCTGTATACAGTTTTATTTCAAAATACGCATTTCTCCCATTTTATAAGCTCGGGTCTTGGGTCCTTGAAAAAAATTCAATTAATCGTATTCATTTGAAATATCTTGTATACAAGTTTACTTTAAAATACGCATTTGTCCCATTTTATATACTCGGGCATTGGGTTCTTGCAAAAATTTCGTTTAATTGTATGCATTTTAAACATCCTGTATGCAGTTTTATTTCAAAATACGCATTTCTTCCATTTTATAAACTCGGGTCTTGAGTCTTTGCAAAAAGTTCATTTAATTGTAGTCATTTGAAACATACTGTTTACAGTTTTATTTCAAAATACCCATTTCTCCCATTTTATAAACTTTGGTCTTGGGTCATTGCAAAAAGTTCGATTGATTGTATTCGTTTGAAACATCCTATATACAATTTTATTTCAAAATGCGCATTTAACCCATTTTATAAAATCGAGTCTTGGGTCCTTATAAAAAGTTCGTTTAATAGTAGTCATTTGAAACACCCTGTATATAGTTTTATTTCAAAATACGCATTTCTCCTATTTTAAAATTCGGGTCTTGGGTCCTTGCAAAAAGTTCGATTAATTGTAGTCGTTTGAAACATCCTGTATACAGTTTCATTCAAAATATGCATTTCTCCCATTGTATAAACACGAGTCTTGGGCCCTTGAAAAGTTCGATTAGTTATATTCATTTGAAATATCCTGTATACAGTTTTATTTAAAAATACGCATTTCTCCCATTTGCTAAACTCGGGTCTCGGATCATTGCAAAAAATTCGTTTAATTGTATTCGTTCGAAACATCCTGTACACAGTTTTATTTCAAAATACGCATTTCTCCCATTTTATAAATTCTGGTCTTGGTTCCTTGCAAAAAGTTCGGATAATTGTATTTATTTGAAACATCCGGTATGCATTTCTATTTCAAAAACGCATTTCTCCCATTTTATAAACTCGGGTCTTGGGTTCTTGCAAAGAGTTCAATAAATTCTATTTATTTGAAACATCCTGTATCCAGTTTTATTTATAAATACGCATTTCTCCCATTTTATAAACTCGGGTCTTGGGTCCATGCAAAATGTTCGATTAATTGCATTCATTTGAAACATCTTGTACAGTTTTATTTCAAAATATGCATTTTTCCCATTTTATAAACTCGGGTCTTGGGTCCTTACAAAAAGTTCGATTAATTGTATTCATTTGAAATGTCCTGTATACAGTTTTATTTCAAAATACGCATTTCTCCACTTTTATAAATTCGGCTCTCGGGTCTTTGCAAACAGTTCGATTAATTGTAGTCATTTTAAACATCCTGTATACAGTTTTATTTCAAATTACGCATTGCATCCATTTTATAAATTCGGGTCTCGGATCATTGCAAAAAATTCGATTAATTGTATTCATTTGAAACATGCTGTATAAAGTTTTATTTCAAAATACGCATTCGTCCCATTTTATAAATTCTGGTCTTGGGACCTTGCAAAAAGTTCGATTAATTGTATTCATTTCAAACATCCTCTATGCAGTTTTATTTCAAAATACGCATTTCTCCCATTTTAGAAACTCGGGTCTTGGGTCGTTGCAAAAAGTTCGATTAGTTGTATTCATTTGAAACATCCTGTATGCAGTTTTATTTTAAAATGCGCATTTTCCCATTATATAAACTCGGGTCTTGGATCCTTGCAAAAAGTTCAATTAATTGTAATCATTTGAAACATCCTATAAACATTTCTGCCATTTGATAAACTCGGGTCTTGGGCCCTTGCAAAAATTTCGATTAATTATATTCATTTGAAACCTCCTGTATGCAATTTTATTTCAAAATACGGATTTCTCCCATTTTGTAAACTCAGGTCTTGATTCCTTGCAAAAAGTTCGAATAATTGTATTTATTTGAAACATCCCGTATGCATTTCTATTTCAAATACGCATTTCTCCCATTTTATAAACTCGGGTCTTGGTCCTTGCAAAGAGTTCGATAAATTGTAATCATTTGAAACATCCTATACACATTTCTGCCATTTGATAAACTCGGGTCTTGGGTCCTTGCAAAAAGTTCGATTAATTATATTCATTTGAAACCTCCTGTATGCAATTTTATTTCAAAATACGGATTTCTCCCATTTTCTAAACTCAGGTCTTGGTTCCTTGCAAAAAGTTCGAATAATTGTATTTATTTGAAACATCCGGTATGCATTTATATTTCAAATACGCATTTCTCCCATTTTATAAACTCGGGTCTTTGGTCCATGCAAAATGTTCGATTAATTGCATTCATTTGAAACATCTTGTATACAGTTTTATTTCAAAATATGCATTTTTCCCATTTTATAAACTCGGGTCTTGGGTCCTTGCAAAAAGTTCGATTAGTTATATTCATTTAAAACCTCCTGAATGGAATTTTATTTCAAAATACGCATTTCTCCCATTTCGTAAACTCGGGTCTTGGGTCCTTGCAAAACGTTCGATTAGTTGTATTCATTTGAAACATCCTGTACACCGTTTTGTTTCAAAATACGCATTTCACCCATTTTGTAAACTCGGGTCTCGGGTCCTTGCAAAAAGTTCAATTAATTGTATTCATTTGAAGCATCCTGTATAAAGTTTTATTTTGAAATACGCATTTCTCCCGTTTTATAAATTTGTTATTTTTAAATAGTAATTGTATCTTAGAATATTTTAGTAACAAACCTTCATAAATATTTTAGCTTTATCAGTCGTCATAAAATCTGATTTATTATTCCGTTGGAGAAAATGATTGCGTTTCTTGACGACTTCATCTACGGTTTTCTTAATTCCGTTGCCTTTTGGCTAAAGTTTTAAGTCGGTTAGGTTGGAGCTCCGGCTCCAGGTGAATGTACAACATTTATCGAATTTATTTTACAAAATACCCAATTATGGGTACATTGCTACACCGCATCGGATCGCAATTTGGAAGCTTATGGATTAGCAGGTATTTTGAAATTTGAGTGTAAATTCATCGAATACGTGTATCCAATATAGGTCAGATGCGTACTCGTTTAGAACATAAGATTAGAACTTAAATATTGTTTTATATTAACTGCTACCGGAAGGAGCATCAGATTTTGAATCATCCGAAGTTACTTATCACGACGGAAATTTTATTTGCTATATTCTAGTATCCGAATCACTTTTTTTTAACTATTACGTAGCGAATTTAATTATACACAAGTGATTGACGTAAAACGATACCGTGCGTTCATGTGTCATTCTAAGAAATTTTAATTTTGACGTTATCCTGTGCGCATCAACCAATGCTCTTAATTTTAAGTTGATTTAAATTAGAAATGTGGTCATACCGGAGAATTCTAGAAACTAAGGACCGAATGTATGATATTTCTAGCAATTGTTATTCTTAATTTGTTTAGTGGGCATGGCTTGCTGATTTTCAATCTTTTATTGCAATCTAAGTGTTATGCACAATTAATCGTAGGATGGGTGTATATGTCAGATTAATTCATTGCAGGCACAAATAATTGAGGCCATTAGCAACGTAGGTGAAAATGGTTACGTTTATTCAATCTTTAGCCAAGTTAAGTTTCTCCTGGCGTCCTTTTCAGCATTACATATTTTTTTTATCAACGGCATTTAGTGCAGTCATTTGGTCAGATTAGTTTTAATTGCAACCTCAATCGGAGTTCAACTTGCTGTTGTGTTAGTTTTTCCCTAATAACACAGTGCTGTCCTTAATGTAACTCTTGATTTTAATAAAAATCACAGATGTGGGTTATCGAGGGGCGAGTTTAAAATTATTGTGTATTAAATTTTAGAGTTAAGGCCTCACCCCTGACTATGCCAAGCCAAATATTTAAAATTTAACCCCCACACTTAGTATTTGAAAGTGAACTTTTGGCGCAAGCCAAACCGTGATACCCATTCGAGAGTAAATAATTCTCGCCAAGATTTTCCAGTGGAGGAGGGGATTCTAAAAACGTTTAGGAAGTTGTTTTAATAAAACAATCTCGTTATGAAGTTATGTGTTTCCAAGCCGAAACGAGACAGGGAAGTTATTAAATTCAAACCTTGAAAGTTACAATTATGGACAGTAGATGGTCATTTTGTTTATACATAAGGATAAATTTGCTTTTAGCGAAAGCTCAGAGCACACAATGAAAACTTAATCCATTTTATGATTTTCCAAATGTATTCCTGATTTTACCATAATTTAAACATATAAAGGCCTAAGTAAAGTACGAGCTTTCTAAATAAACTACAAAAGGGTTCAGGAGCTATAGATACGTTTGCGTAAGCAAACCATATAATGGACCCCGAAATTCCTATGTTTATTTTTCTAGCATATCGAATACACATTATTTATTTATACATTTATCCACGAAAAGTACTAAAGCATACAATTACTAACCAAATAAAATCTATAACTACATTAGTATTTATTCAGAAGTTACAAGTTCTGCGGAAGTATCGATTTGCCGCATCATGCTATGAAGTACGTCTGCATGTATAAAACCTAAACTATCAAGAATTGGGATCTTCAATTTTAGATATTAAATTTTTGAATATAAGACATGATAAGATAATGCGATTATACTTTCAGGTGAGAAACGCTTATTTCGCAAATCCAATTAGGTCATTCGAGCTGAAGTGAAAAGTAGATTTAAACACGAGCTTTGTTAATTTCTCAGTGCCCTACATTCTTAAAGCAGCACATCTCGTCATTTTTAGCATCGCGGAATAAAATCACGATTTGGCAACACGGTTAACAAAAAGCCACCGACTAGAACATTTTTAAAAATTTACAAATTCGATCTGTTTAAAGGGTTAAACAAAGTATATCCGGGAAAACGATATTTTTTGTTGAAAGTAATTTCAACAAACTAGCTGCGACCTCGTCAGTGTAACGCCAAGAAAAAATATACCTTAAATAGGTAAAAATGTTGCAAATTAAAAAGGCGCCCAACGTTTACGCCACAATCGCATTCGTTCCTTCTGCGTGTTACAATGTCAAAAATGCGGTCGATGCACCTCTGCAATTAAAATCATGCTTTTGTAAAACAAATCTTAAAATTTAAATAAAATGATTTAATTTCATGTTACAAACGAGATTTGTTGCCTGAATCTTTGATCAGAAATTTGTTAGAGAAATCGGAATTAACAAGTTTTACTTAATTGAAAGGATTTAATAATAAAACTAATATAAATCATTCCAAAAACACAAAGCAG
>JAHWXV010563237.1:0-14155 GCA_024586415.1 Phrixothrix hirtus | reverse complement strand
ACGTTTATCTTTTTTTTTTTGGAATTCAACGCGTAAATAGCTTAACGAATTATTTAGACGATTTGTGACGATCGTAATTCTTTTAAGACACATTCTTATCTCCGATAGCAAATTTTTTAAAAGCATCTAGGTTACCAACTTTATACCAGAGGCGTGCCGAGGACCCATCCCACTTTCCGTTAGGTATTCTGGCAGCTGGACAATCCCTTTATGTTTTTTTCTGTCACGTGAACCCAGGTAAGAGCAATTTGAAACGTGGCATTGTTTCCAAGTATTTCTTTGTTTTAACCTTACGATTTAAAATTCAATATTTAGCATTTCTACGCCGAATTATGTAATTGCTTATCTCATTTTGTTCAAATATGATTTTTAAAATAAATTTCTATCTTCACTCAACTGTCTTACTACATCAACATTTTTATGCCCCTTTGCCCCACAAAATTTAATTTGGTTTCAGTTCAGGTTGGATAATAGGTTTTCAATTCTACTTTATAAATCTTAAGGAATCATTTTGCGAATGATTTAAGTACCGTACATCTCTTTAAAACTGTAGTTTGTATAATGCGTTGAATATTTATACCGACTCGATAAATTTCAATTATTAAATGGTTCTGTTCTCATTTTTCTTTATAAGAGATTCAATTACCAATGTTGAAAAATATCCCCTGCTAGAGTTACTCCCATCAAGGATTTAATTCCAGTATCGATCTCATCGGCAGCTAACTTCGAATCATGCGCCGAAGGATCTATATTATTCAGGTAACATGTTTCTTATCTTTAAAACTAAACTAAATTATTTTCACTTTCTACTAATCAAGTCAGTTTTCGTTCTAAAATTTAATGTGTAGCAGCGAACTATTCATAAATTTACCTTCAGTTCAATTCATGTAATTTTGACAACGTGTAGTGTACTGCTAAGTATAGAAAAATGTGGTTATAATCTTTGCTTTGCGTCAGTATTCAATTACCGATTTACTTCACTTGTAATGATTCAGTGTATTAAGCAGAAATGATTAATGTTAATCGATATTTGGCTATATGGCCATGCGTGGTTTATATCTAAGAAATTGATTACCTTTACATAATCTAATAATTTGCCTTATACTTATTTGTTTCAATGCACAGGACCCAACAAATTTATTGGTCTGTTTTGAATTTGCTATAACTTCTGTACTATTTCGCGAAGAGAAGCTAAAGTAATATGTATGATTAGTGATAGGTATACCGTTTTATTTGCCAACATGCATAACCATCGGGCATCATGTGTTTGTTATCGAAACGATTTTCAGAAATATTAGGGTCGCATGCCTTTTGAGACTGAAACTTAACAAATTTAGGAATCTTCCTATTTGTTTCCAACATGATGGAGCCGCAACCCATACAGCAAATATTTAGGAACCTTCGCAAAGCCTTTCTTCGCGTTATAGTAACTTTGCATTGCGATCCACGCAACCACCCGACCCTAAAATTTGCAATTTTTTCCTTTAAAGTTGTTTGAAGATATCATTAAAAGTATACCGAATTCTGTCAATGAATTCAGCAAAAATTTGCAGGTATGCCACAGAAAATAATCCAACGACCAGAAACTGTAGAATAATTACAATTTATTAGGTGACAATTAAGGTAAAACATTTGTTTTTAAGACAAGTTAAAGATTTTAATAATTACCCTTGTATAAAACGACATTAAAAGTTCGATTATATAAATTATTTTTTTACTGACACAAGAAAATCGGAAGCTCATTTCTCCAGTTTCGGCCCTAAAAGTCATGGAACGTCATTATTTCTGACAAGCATTTCGATAGTAACAGCACTATGTCTGCCTGATTATGCGTCCTAGCAAATAAAATGGTTTACCTAGCATTAACCATCAACCTAACTCTCGTTGCTCTATGCGAAATAGTAAGGAAGTTATAGCAATTACAAATCTGTTAGATCAATTTGGTGAATCCTGTATATAGCTAATAATTTTTAAATCCTTCATTTTTTAACAGTTATAGTAAAGATTATTGAACTTCCAGGAAGTGTTATATTTAAATTAGAATCAGAAATATTTATAAAGTGAGCGTAAACATAAGTAAATTTTACTAATAATAACAATAATAATAATAATATTCTAGAACATACTATGCACATATAACGTGCGATCGTTTAAATTTTCAATTAGGATAGACTATAACTTTTGATGGACACTTTAAACACGGCTATGAAAATAGATTTATGAATGGTCGTAGCTTACACCAATTGGAAATTTAAACGATCGCCCTTTTCAGATTCAAAGTAACAATAACTTATATTATGTTATACTATTAATCTATTTTTTGCATTATTTCTCATAATGAGAAAGGTCGGCATCGCAATTATTCACTTTCATGTAACATTAAGTGGAAATTATAAATTACAAATTGTATGCATTACTATTTTGTATTTTCAATAATTTAGATTTAAGCGTCTAAGAAATTCCATAGTAGTTAATATATTAAAAATGTCCTGTGATATACTCATCAGCCCTCAATGTCTACTATAATTACTACCTAAATTCTCGTATTTTTCAGCCATACCAAAGGTTTTAAAACAAATAGATAGTACCGCCAAATTAATTTGACTCATCGCGAATCTGACTGTTCTTAGTGGACTCCGTGTATCGTTGTCACTTTACTAAATATTAAACCCAGTCCTTCTCACCTAGGAAGTCGGTAGCCCGAAAAAACTACTATCTTTGGAATACATGACCACCGATTTAATGAATCGACACAGAACTTTTACGAGGTACGACAATTAAGCAATGAGACTGATTTTTTTAGCAAGATGTGGCAACTCTGCAGCTTTCGCAAGTACTTCATCTTTGACCTTGATCTCTAAGCTACTTCTAGTTCAAACGATACATTGATGCGACCGCTCAGTCGTGAGTTGTGCTGTAATAAGGGAACACGTGTTTTTGTCTCTGGTTACAGAAATGGAATCGCGAAATATTGCGCCTGGCGTCCTGGCCAAACAATTAATCAATATTTCTACAAAGAAAACGAGTTCTCCGTGTCCGTGCAAACATTGCTGATAATTGGATTCTTCATCACGCTAATACGCCATCCCATACTGCACTGTCTGTGTAGCAATTTTTAACCTCAAAACGCATTTCAGTACTATTACAACAACCCTATTTCCCCGATATCACTCCGTGCGACTTTTTTCTATTTCCAAGAGTCAAAATGGTGGTCAAGGGATACCATTTTAAAATAATACAAGATGTCCAAAAAGCTGTAACGGGGGTCTTAGGGGACATTCCAAAACATGAGTTCCAGAAATGTTACCAGCAGTGGCAGAAGCCTGGAGTAAGTGTGTGCAAGCAGAAGGAACTACTTTGAAGGAGATTACACTAAAGATGACTAAAAACATAAGTGATATTTTTTTTCACATCAGTCTCATTACTTAATTGTTGCGCCTCATATGTCACAGGATAGCTTAGAAAACACATCATAGGAAAATCACTCACACCACATCGCTGAAAACATTATATTTTCCATTTCACACAAACTTTGTTGATTATTAGTATATATTGTACTTTTTTCTTTTTAAAACAAACCACTGCAAACATCGTTCAAAATAACTAGAAAAGTCTACATTGCCCCTGGTCGTGTTCGCATTTATTGAAAAATTTATGTAATATTGAATCAAAATAAATATTAAAAATTGATTAATGTATATCATCAAAATAACTCAATCTTCACTCCGCGGCATTTTATCAAAATTTGACACAGCTTGGAAGTCATTTAACTCTGACCATGAAACGCTTTCTTCTTATCAGAGTCTTCTGTTTATTTAATATCAAACGGATTTTTGTTATCAACATAATAGATTGTTTTAAAAATCTTAAGTACTGGGCCTTTTCTGAGAAAATGAAGGAATATTTAATCAATCATGGTCAACCAAGAACTACTTCCTAATGAAATTCTGTCACTACGGTACTAAGTTACGTATTATATAAAAGTTGGTCCGCAAGCGCTCCGAAAGCCTGCTAATGATTAATGTACTTTATCTTCCTATTGATTTAGGTTGGTGTTTATTTATTTTACATTTACCTTTTATATCTGATAGTAGAATTTTGGTTTGCACTTTTGATTGTAATCGTATTAGCTTGATTTTTATGGCATGGTTAGTATGCTCTTAAGTTGTTGCCCAAGCTCTTCTATCCGCTTGGATAAGGTTTAAAATTTGAAGATTAAGTCATTTTGGAAAGATTTTGAGGTGTTGGAGAGATTTCCTTGCATTATGTTAATTCTGTGTATAAAATACATGAGGTGGTTTTCCGTAACCAGGGTAGATTTACTCCGTTAATTTTGACAATTTTGTGCAACCGCAGTATGCTTCAGTATAGCCGCATCCATAATTTTTGCATGTTACCTGTACTTGTACATCCTTTCTACAACCGAAACTGAAATGGTTCCTGCGCAATTTGGATTTGTAATACACCTTCTTTGCGCGTATCCAAATTTTTGACTTTGATAATAATGTCTACTATATGTTGGGAAATAATAATAAAAATATTTTATTGAATAAATTTTTGAATTACATTTATATTTTATTTTAAATGTAATTTATAGAATCCTATAAAGTAGGGTTGAAGAAAATCAATGGTACTTTTTATTTATGTTTTTTGGCTTTAAAAAGTATAATGTTCTTTACAAATTAATTAAATAATTAATAAACGCGTAATCGATATAAGAAGATATTATAGTTCTATATAATAAAGGTAAATCTAAAATATTTCCTTAAAATTAGTGTTCATAAAAGTACTAGAAGTGATTAAAGTTTATAAGCTTGTAAATTGTAAAATAAAATTTGCAACAAATCATAGGGAACTTAACGAATTTCGAATAAAAAGAATAGACATACTTTTGAATAAATACACACGATTAGTGATGAAAAGTTTTATAAAACTTGTTACCATGTGTATATAAGGACGAGAACCATCAGACATCGATGTCTTTGGGTTCCAATTTTGATCTACTAAGTAATCAAAATAAGTGTCCAGTGCAAGTGCCGTGTAAAGCTAGATATAATTGTTAGCTGATAAAAAGACCTCACTATCAAGTTCAAGGTAAGAGTCCGACTACATTATTCTTTAAAATCCTAAAATTGTAACTGACACGATTCAGACCAGATTGAATTGGGTAGCAACTTAAACTAAATCAACTTAAAGGACCGCAACAAAGAAATTCTTTGCGAGACTCAGATTTTACCAGTTAACTAAATTAGATCGTAGAAAACGCACACCATATGTAAGCGTTTTGTTAAAGTTAAAATTTACATCAATGAGTGAACTAATAAGTTTTTAATTCATCCATTTAATTTAAACACATTAATAATTTTTAAAATTTTATTTTTACATTTATTGAGAGTTATTTAATTAGTTGTCATAATCACGGTTTTATTTCAATTTACTGAATATTTGTTTATGTAAATATTTGTTTGATTATTAATAAACTATATGTTTAAACTTGACCTGTTTTTTCCCACGATTACATAAGAAAAATGTAAACAAAAACCGGTGAGGTAAATTCTTAATCCCTTTAAAAAGGTTATTGAAAAAGTACATGTTGAAACTGCTTGAAAACAAAGTTTTAAAACAGTTAAATTAAATTTTTGTTTGCTGCTTTGTTTATTTAGTAATACGTCGACCAGTATTTATGATGAGTACAATTACTACTTAAACAACGTACAAATAGGCAATGAAAATCTATCTCTTAGGAATGAATAAGTATCGATATTATCCCTTATCCCCTCTTCACAAAACTAGAGTGTTTTAAAATTTTAAGAAACTAGATGTTAAGCGTACGTTTTAAAAACAAAATTCGGGCTTCAAAACATAGGTCAGTACTTACTTATCATTTTTCTGTTTTTATAATCTGTTCCAAAATGTGATTGCTCTGTATTCAATATTTAAATAACTATAGTGAGATCCACATTAATAATGCAGTAGAGAGCCTTATGGAATACAGTGTTGTCAAACTTTACTGGCTATTTTACTTTTGTGAAGTGCAAAGGTGATTGACAGGCATTGCTAAAGTTAAGAAGCTTAAAATGGCTTAAGATACAAATGAAATAAACTTTCATTATCTACAGCGTATTTGTCTTTTAGGAATTTTTCAATAAACCAAATAGAAATAAAATAAAATTATGAGAATGATCCATATAAATTTGGGGTGAATAATATTAATTAAATAGGCGTTTCTAAAAAAAATTGTTTTCAATAAAACTGATTTTAAATATATAAATAATATCTATTAATAAGTTAAGACTGATCAAATGAGTGTTTGAAATAGTTAATTCTAATGAAGTTCTTAATTACAGGGGATTAAGTTAATATCCTTCAAATATAAGGAATACAACAATTATACTGTTCCATTTATTGGTATTAGGTTGCATATTTAAAATACAATTAAATTAAAGAAATAATGAAAGCTTTAGATAATGGGCGGTCACTTTCATATTAATCTGGAATAACTCTTGAGATTTGTTAGCTAATAGCTTATAGGGAATTATTTAAACAGAAATTTCTTTAGGGTGTCGGTTTTGTAGTAAACGTTTTACTAAAAGCGAGATAATTGGATTAAAAAGTTAAGTCGCCTATGGGGATCTGGTGGCACAAAGATATCTTACAAGAGCGTTTGAAATTCTTGCACAAGAAAACTGCAGCCCTATAGTTCATGTACTGCATTCTCAATGCAGATTCCACTATAGTATGAATTATAATCATTTTTAAATTACAGATATTATCATAGGTCGAAAATTTACATGCGTCGATTTCTAAAAATATTCAGGTTTTGGGATCCACATATTTATGCTAATTTAACACAAGGTCTGCCTGACTAATGTTTATATTTATCTATGTTCGTGGTGGATTTTTCGTCTACGATAACTCAAAAATAACTTTAAGGAATTTTTTGTATATTTAAATGGGACCTTTCCTTGTAATAATAACCTTTACAGTCAAAACAATATTCGAAACACTGAAACTGTACTATTCCCTGCCACTATGGTTTTATTTTATGTTACTGGGATAGCTGAAAATAACAAAATAAGTTTCTAATTATCAAATTTTTTTGCGTTTAATGTTAACTATTACTAAAGTTGTATCTTGTAAAGAAAGAGAAAACATGACAGACCAGATAAGGTTTTAACTAAACTAGCCAAAGTACAAGAAAGAAGTTATCTAGGGCCGCTAATGCTTTACACAATTAAATAAGATAATAAAAATGCATACGTTCGCTGAAAACTGGATAAACTTACTTCGTACCTAAAAGAAAGATGTTACGGCTAAAGTAATGCAGTAAAAATAAAATATTTAGCTAACAGTGAATGACAATAGTTATCATTTTAATAAACAGCAGTTTTGGATATACAGTTACAGAGTTTTGTAATTAATATTTGCAATTATCCCAAATGACATAAAAATGCAAAATAATAAACATATTAGTACTGAAACAAATGTATTAATTAAGATCCAAATAAATAACAGTAAATAGAAATCTAAAAACACAGACTTCGCTGAAAATATACTAGTTCATTTAGTACCAGATAAAATCTCTTCAAATGTTAAAGGAAAAAGAATTTTAAATTAAACGTAACAAAAATCTTCCGAAATACCTGACTTTTCGAAAATTCTTATTCATTAATAATTTTTTAATGTTTCTTAAAACGCAAGCAAAATTTCTAAGACCTTGCAAATTTTTAAATACAACCTTTTCAAAATCTAGGGTAAAAAGTTTATTGTAAAACATAAATCAGTTACTAAAAGGTAATAGATTGGCACAAAAGTAGTATTAATTAACATCAGTATAAATTTTTAATATTAAAATATTAATGAAAAACCATTATTGGCTTTAAAGTATAATTAATTAAATTTACATTATCAACAGTTTATGGTAAGAATGCTAAACTTTACATAAGATGTTTGTAGTAATAAACTAAATCTTATTTAACGAACAAATTTTGTTTGAATTAATTACACAAATAGAGAATGAAAGAGTTCGGAAAGGAATGGGCACAATTTTTTAGAAAAATTTTCAGAGGCGGCCGGGGATCGAACCCGGGCTTCCAGATTTGTACTCTGGCGTGTTCACTACTACACCACCGCCTCAATCTCCGGTTACTCTGAAAATTTTTCTTTAAACTATGAACAATATGATTTATATAAGGTGTTTACTATCTTTAAGGACCGTCAGGAGAACTGTCTTTCGGCCAACTTCACGCCTAAGGTTCAGGTATATATTGAAATATATAGCTACAGATAGTTAGGCTCTAAATTAAACATATAGTTTAATGGACTGTCATGAAAATTAAGGAACTGTGTTGTGTATTAATATAAATTATTTAATACGGCTCAAAATACCTGATTGCGGTACAGCAGACAAATATAGAATGTGTGTTGGTGCTGTTTTGATCTCTCTTCGTTTTTTGTGATGGCGTGTTTAAATGAAAACACGCGGCTGTGAAATTTTGCTTCCTGCTCAGTAAAACGCCGCTGAAACGGTTTTGATGTTGAAAACAGTTTATAAAGATGACGCTATGGGAAAAACTCAAGTGTACAAGTGGTTTTCTCGGTTTAAAAATGATGACATGTCGATTGATGACAAACCTCGTTCTGGACAACCATCAACTTCCCAAACAGACGAAAATGTTGTGAAAATTCGTGAACTTATGCTCAAAGACCGACAACAAAGCATTAAGCAATTGTTGGCAGACAGGGGACTGGATTTTCCACCATGACAACGCACCTGTACACGTAGTCATCTCTGTCGCCCACGCACCTTACTCGCCTGATCTAGCTCCGTGTGATTTTTCTTATTTCCACGCATGAAGAGAGGGACATGAAAGGACGCATATTTGACAACAATGATGAGGTCAAGAAAAAATGAGGGAGGAGGTGTCAGCCATTACTGATAAGGGATATAAAAAATATTTCGGACTATGGAAATACCGATTGGACAAATGCATCAACTGCAATTAAGAGTGCTTTGAAAAGGGGATATGGTTCTTTTGTACAAAAAAATGAAATACATAGCTTTTAAAAAATAATCCCAGTTTCTTTTGGGCACCTCCATCGTATTTAATGTTAGATAAAGCGTTCTGAATCTAGAATTAATGCAAATAATATAAATAGAAAGCATTAACAAAAATCTGGTGTGAGACAACACACGACTTTCTCTTACGTACATAGGTATACAAATATGCAATTGTTCATAAATAATTAAAATATTATTTACGTTTATTTTGGGAACGATAATTGTAACAGTCACCCATCATCTAAGTTACTGGACATGTAAAACCCTGCTTAACTCCAGACATTTTCACTAATAACTCTGTTCAAGGAATTGTTTCAGGAAAACCTCTAAGTTCACGTAAAAGGATATGAAGGAGTCAAGAACCGTAGTAAGTTTCAAAAAAATTTTTATAAACGTTTTCGAGAAAATCGTAAAAACTTAAAAGTCGCAAGAATAAAATTACACTTCGGGTCATTCAATTTTAACTAAATTCTTGCCGTTTCATGTACAGACAATATAAAACATAAATATAGTTTTCGATTTTTATATAATGATTACTTTTTGAGAAACATTGTTCACAACTAATACTCCAAGTACTTCCGGTTACTTGATTTTCAAAAATTTATTAGAGAAACTCCTTGTTTAATATAAAACTAAAGTAAGTAGCTAAGAAATAATACTTTAAAAACAATCGTTAGAGTCGATTTCAAGAAAACCGTGAAAATGAAGAATTCAGAAATTATCTAAAAATGACAGAAATATAGTGGTACTTCCGGTTATTCCATTTTAACCAAATTTTTGATTTTGCATACAAAGGCGATTATGACGTCAAATATAAATTTTAATTTAGTTAGGGCTATTAGTTTCATAGTTATTCAGAGTTAACAGTGAAAGTACTTCCGGTTACTCGATTTACAGAAAATTTTCTGAGTAACCGCCTAGATTATATGAAAGTATCTGAAATGTTTAAGAAATACAATAAATTTAAAAAAAAGTCGTTACAGCCGATTTTGAGAAAATCTCGAAAAACGAAAAATTCGGAAAATATCTAAAAATGACAGAAATAATGAGGTACTTCAGGTTATTCAATTTCAACCAAATTCTTGATTTAACACAATAACGTGATATAAATTTTCATTTAGCTAGGGCTTTTAGTTTCATAGTTATTTTATTCAGACTTAATAGCGAAAGTACTTCCGGTTACTCGATTTACAGAAAATTTTGTAAAAAACCGCCTAGATTATATGAAATGGCATTAAATTTCTAAGAAATATAGCAATCTCAAAAAACCAAAAAATAACAAGATTAAAATGGCACTTCCGGATTTCCGATTTTAGTGAAATTGTTGCGGTCGCGTGTGACGACACACACATTACAGATATATAGACTAATTTTCAAAAACATGATTTTCGAAAACAATACTTTCGCTTTTAGGATAAGAGAAAGTAAAGAAAAGTATTAAGATTTTTAAGGAAACTAAAAATGCCGTATTTACAAAATTCCATGCAATTGTGGTAAAACCTATATTGGAGAGTTTGGAAGATAATTGGTCATAAGGGTTAACGAACCCAAAAGTGACATTAAGAACCACCAATTTGAAAAATCTAAAATTGCTGAATAGGTTTAAAATGGGTAATAATGTTTTTTGGAAATATGTCAATATTATCTCCAAAGAGTCTAACAATTTGAAAAGAAGATTTAGAGAAGCAACTTACATAAAACGCAATAATGAAAAGTTCAGTTCTACGAATTCTATTGATTTAAATAGAATTTGCTTTGCTTTACTTAATAAATAGTTTACCCTTTTGCTTTATTTGATGTTTAATTGTAAATTGAATTGTCAAATTGATTTAACTGTTTTCATTATTCTTGATAACAAAGATAAATAGATTTTGTTTTTTAGTTCAGGTAATTCTTTTTCAATTGTTAAGTAAGCATTTGATAACGTTTAGGTTTTTAATTTTTGGAAAAACTTATTCTGGGTTAATTATTTTTATGTTAGATTTTGATATACATTTGATGTCGCAAACAATGGACCACAGAAGATGTTTAAATTATGTTTTAGTAATGCGTTAGTATACTGTTTTACTTCATCTATCATTCATTAATTTGTATGTTATAAAATATGTATCAAAAATATATACAATTTTCAAGTACGCAAAGGGTAAATCATAATTTTCACAAAGGAATATTTAGAAATTCTAAATAATAAAGATTATTATTGTCTACATTTGTTCAATGGTAATAATAATCCTCAGGTCGGATTAGTAATCTTAAACGTTTCAAGTCAATAGCGGTTATTTAACAAAGACTTTCTACAAGTTAATACATGCATTTACAATACCTGTACTTCTACGAACAATAAATGTCATAAAAACAACCCGTTATATTCCTATAAGTATTTAAATGAGACATTTTTTCCGACTGAAGATTTTACCACGAAGCGCAAGTTTTAATCCCAAAATATAATAGAAAATGTTTTCAAAATCTTTTCCAATCTTTTTACAATATAGGTAAAGCACTTTTGCAATTTAAAATATGGAGCAATTAAAAAATAATATAATTTATATTAAATGAGAATCGATCTTTAAATGGTAAGCCATCGAACACATTTTGTGTTACACTTTGAAATTCCTTAACATAGCCCTGTCTATCTATCGACCAATTATAATTTAAACCCTCATTTACTTGAACTGAAAGACTAAAACTAATACTTCAAAAGTAACCATTTCTTAGGCGTAGAGACTGAAATAGATTTCCAACTCTTCAATGTCTCTCTCAATAAAGCTCAGACGCCGTTCCGTTGCGTTCCGACTTCCTTGATTACATTCTTTGATTACAATGATATGTATTTTAGTGACTAAATCTTTTAATTATAAATAGTATTATGGTTTTTCACGCTTACAATAAAATTTTTTATTTGCGTAAAGTCATGCATTTGTCGTAAAAAATTCGTTACCATAAGACTCCTTAAAATCATAAAAATGAATCTTATGCACTTGTACATAAGAAAAGCAGGAAGGAATCCTCATAGACGTCGGTTACGACAATAATTTCCTCCTAGACGTCAACAACCGCCATCATACATCAAGAATGCTCTCGCTTCCGCTCAAAGGAAGGCAGACCAGATCACTCACTTTTAGCAGAAATTAACCACGTTGACAGTTTCAACGCCATTCACAGGGTGAAAAATAGCACTCCAGGTGCCGATAAAATCACCGTCATATTTAATATTTATTTAATTACAGGATGTTACCCACCAACCTGGAAAACTGCGAAGTTATCATGAGCCAAAAATTCAGAAAGGACCCAAAAACACAAGCTCCAACCAACCCATCGCATTCCTCGATGTGCTCGGGAAAACCTTTGAAAAAGCCCAGACTATGACAACACCTTAATAACCTCCAAATGCTCCCAAACCACCAATATGACTTTCGTCCCCAAAGAAGCTGTTAAGGCCTAATCCTCGAACTCAGCTCCAAAATTCCTCTAGCTTTTAACATCGGCCACTGCTTGCAACAATCATGTTAGTCGTAAAACATGCTTTTGGCACCGTCTGGGACGAAGGCATCCTAGAACAACTCCATTCAACTACAGCCCCGTATCAGGACCTGCGGGAAACTTTCCCGCGAATTCATTCCAGGGGTCAAATTAGCCCCGCTCCTGTTTGTCTTATCCCGCAACCTCTAAACTGCACAGTCTAATTGGTACAGTATGACAACAACACGGCCCTTTGAGCTGTAAACCGCAAATCGTTGACAGCTTCAAACCAATTTTCCGCAGACTCGGCCATAGTCGAAACGTGGTTCGATGATAGCGCATCCGACCTAATCCTGCCACGGGAATCCTGCTCCGATATTCTAATCACTCCGAAATTTTCGCATCCGACTCTGGGGTGCTCAGCTCCAGCCTGCCATCGACGTCTCAGGTTTGGGTGTAACGTTCACATCTACACTTAATAGCGAGACTATATACAGAGGCGACGCAGGCCCTTTTCCAGCTTCCGCGGCTGTCGTCTATGCACGCTCCTCCGCACTTATAAAACTTTTATCTGACCAATAATGGATTACAGATTCCTCTGTTTCAACGTAATCAGCATCTCCGACCTAGAAATAATCAACGCAAGGAACGTGCCACGTTAACTAGCTCAGAAGCAAAGCGGTAGAGTAGGGGGTATGGTGTAGCTTAAGGTGGCAAGAAGTTGTCAATAAAATACTCTTCTTGGTGTGTATCTTCTGATTCGAATTAAGTCGAAGTTTTTCCTAAGATAAAAATAAGAAAAGCAAACAATGTGCAGGGCGCCAGTCGTTCACTTAAACAGCAGCAGGTAACACCTGAACTACAAGATGTCCACCTAAAATAAACTTAATCGTAGCACTTGTTCAGTATCCGGAACTATAGTCCTAAGTAATCATAAAGACAAGTAAATTATGGCAAAGGAAATTTTTGCGAAAGTACAACAAGCCAAACTCAACAAATAAATAGGTATTTATTCAAACACCTAGCCAACTAGTTATAGTATACATAAATTGCATAACATCATATATACAAAAAAATAATATAAGCAATAACGATAGTTTTATATCCTGGTTATGGACGCATTTGGCAATCAAAAAGGATAAATGAATTACTTTTTATAGATCAAAGTTAACCTAGCATTATATGACAAGACCTAGTAACTAACAAGTACTGTACATCGTTACTCCAAAGTTAAATAACTTAATTATAGCAGGAAAGTTACATGGAACCATACGTTTCTTCAAGTAAAATGAATAGGCAAAACTTCTTAACAAAAAAATATTGAGAGGTTAAAAACAACTTTAATTACTTGCTTAATGACAGTCAAGAATATGAGCGTCAATTAGTTACAGGTAAAATTTAACAAACAAAATAAGAAGGAATGAACGCGAATTTAAAATCTCGCTAACCAATTACGCAATAAGTTGCTGAAAAAAACATCTAAAGTAAAGAGCGTCAATTAATATCAAAATAATATTATAATATTATGTCTCTATAGAAACATATTCATACTGCGTGTAGGTATCAAGCATACCCTGTATATAGAAAATGAATTTAATTCAAATATTTCTTTAGATAAATTATCAACGTAGTTTT
>JAHWXV010563213.1:0-10635 GCA_024586415.1 Phrixothrix hirtus | reverse complement strand
ATTTTCAGCTTGAACGTTATAAAGCCTGAAGAGTTGTATACTGAATTTAATTATAACAATTTTTCAAACGAATTCCTGCTCTTTAAAAGCCAATTTTTGTTATTTTTTAGAGCAATGGTAATTAATAGAATAATTAGTTAATCGTATACAGGTAATAATTCAAGTACTTATCTATTTTACATCTTTAAACAATTATTTAAATATAGGACATGTATGTAAATATAGCGAGGTTAAATAAAATTATAAAGGAGAATTTCATTTAATTATAATTAATTGAAATGGGAAATTAACGGTAGATAAAAACATTATCAAAACGTATACGGTGATAAATAAATATTCTTGAAACTTTTATGTAGCAAAGTTTTGATTTAACGAGATAGTAAAAATTTCCATCACTTGGAAAAAAACATTTTATTAATTGCTAATAAGCTGTATTTTTAAATGGGCGCAGCTCATCACAACTAAATTTCTCCGCACCTAATATGTATAAATAATCAAAAATGGCTAAGATAAAAAGAACGTATTAATTTGGACACAATTGGTTTATAAAACTGAAAACTTTTGAGAACAATATGGAGGTGCTCCGTTTTGGTGGAATCACGCATTTTCAGGTTTCGGTAGAATGTATTATAGACCACTAATCCGATTTTCATTTTATTGTCTTTCTGTGAGATTCGAAATACATAATCGACAAATTGTTGAATGGGTTGTGAATAAATCCAAAAATTTGAAGAAATTTTAATACTGGATTAAAACTAAATCAGAATACTAATCTAAACGTAGTGTTCGTGGTAACGATAGGTAAAAAAAGCATACTACATGATTATAATACTTGCCAGTTATGTTAATGCATTACTAAAGATTCATATCTTTAGGAAATACAGGATTTAGAAGATAGCTAAAATTTTTAAACATTTAGATATATATCTAACGCTGTAGACGATCGTTATATTATCAGATATAAAATATTTAATTTTAACTGAAAGCCTTGTAAAATTATGACAATGACTCATCAGTTTCATAACTACGAACTTTAACCCTCGTTTATTCTAAACAAGACAGTTTATTGAACATATAGTGAATGCTGCATAAAAGGATTCTTATTTAGCGTTACAACCTGAAGGCAATGCGTACTTTCGCACCCATATCAAGATAGTCTGCTGAACAAGTGCAATCGAATGTTACTAACAAAACATTCGCGCTCGATGTAGTTTATTAGTGTAATTAAGTGTCTGGGCTTGCTTTGAATTACAATCACTATCTTGGACTTTGCTTAATTGAATGGGAAAGGCATATTGACTAATGTTGCTATTTGTTACTTTAAGTTAGGATTTTAGAGCAGGGTCCTAATGAGTAATTATGTGCAAATAAAAATATTTTTATGTTATAAACATTGGAATGTAATGCAACAGTTTCTGTAATATCATCGCGTTTATTTATGGTGGTAGTATAAATTGAAAATTAAAATTTTACTACTAAGTTTTAATCATATGGGGAAGCCTTAAAGGATTTTATCTTAATGACAAAAATTAACGAAATCTCACGTATTTAAATAGCAAATATTTTTATTGCGATATCAAAATTTTATTAATATACCTATATATGATATCCCATTAACTTGAATATATTATGATATAAATTACAAATTGTCTTAAAATCAGCAACTTTTCTGTTTCTAAAATGGCGTTTTCATGCTTGAAAGGTTCACATCTCCATGTCTTCAAAAATGAGATTTTGTTGAGCTTTTGATACATTACTTACTTATAAACTGTAGGTATTTCCACCTAGAATGAAGTATTCTAACAAAATTTGCAAATTATTTAATTATTTATTTTGATTCACTAATTTATTTACTAATTAGAACTAATTATAGTTTATTCATATTTTTTAATATATTTGTTCATTTATCAAATTATGTTGTGATACATATATTTATATAAAACTATAGCTTCTAGAATATTCCTTAAAACCCGGTAATTTGATCTAAGTGCACGGCTTTTACGGGAATTTCTAGTGAGTTACTCGCCAAAAATATGTATTGTAAATTTTGTTACACTGTCCCATCTTTCAGACTGTTGAGTCGCGTAACAGTGTGCTCGCTATGTGCAACTCGAATTATGTGACCCATGGCGAGATCTATGCTGCGAACAATTTATACAACTCAAGTACTTGTAAAAGTATCAGTCAGCCGTTTATTTCCTTGGACGGGCGACCCTTGGCCCTGGATACCCATATCTCGAAATACTACCATTATTTGGGATGAAATTGATCAAATTTCAAACATTTTTGCTTATATTTTCTTTGAATTAAAAGGGAATTAAACGAAAAAGAGAAAAGAAAAAGATTTAACAAGTGATATTGTAAAAACTTATGGTATTTAAATATGAAATACAGATCGTGTAGAACAAAAAGGCCATGAACTATCTCATTCCTAATTTGGGGTGAGATTGTTCAAACACATTTGATTACACAGAAATCAATGGAAAACCCTTATAAGTGAACCATCTCATCCATCAAAAGTTAGGATTTTTTTAGTATTTTGGGTTGAGATTGTTCAGTGGCACGAGATTACTGATCGGTTATCTACTTACACCAATATATATATATTGTAGTAGATAGAACCACATTGTTAGGATAAAGTCTTGAAATTGGTTACGTTACCTCATATTTCAAAGCAAACTGTATATAAGGTTGAAAAAAATGTAAAAATGTAAAACAGTTTGATATTAATACAGGAAGACGATTTAATTATAAAAAGATTCAATTCTTAAAGAAAAAACAATAAATTATAGAAAATAACCAGTTACGAGAAATTATCGGTATCGGAATAAGAATATCAAGTCAAATTTCAAAATAAACAATGGTACATAAATGTTAATATAAGCAAAATTTAGAATGTTATGTTAGTAAAGGCATGCTGATAAAATATCTGAACATTTGCATTAACTAATTGTAATAATTTAAATAAATATAAAAAATTGAGGTTAATCCATAAAACCATCTAACTGAAGGGATAAAATTATATAATACATGTAAATAAGATTATAATATGAATAATTAAACATTATAACATAACAATAGTGAAATATTAAAACAAAGTGTGTGAATCTTTAAATGCATCATACTTTTAAGAAACACAATTTTGGCAAAATAGTTATGTAAATTCTAATAACCAGAAGTTGTAGAATATTATAGGGGTGTTCTCCTTCCAACTGATTGAAATTTTGCATAAAATGTTATAAATGTTAAAATAATTCAGCATGGGCACAAACCAGTTTGATGCCATATACCAAAAGTCACCAAAGATTTTAAAAATTGTAAATTTATTTAATAACGCTTTACAAAGAGTTTCTCTCAATAATTTAAACAAGAATATGTTTTCAAAATCCAAATCAACCCCATATTTAAGATTTTATGTCCATTTAAATATTGCCAAATTCTTCATATAGTGCTTATTCGGCGATTTGTGCTTTCATTCTGGCTGAATCCTCACGAATTTTCAGTTGGATGTAGACCATCGTAAGAGGATGTAGTGCTTCTCACAAAAAGTTTAATTAAATTGATCAAAGTGACAAGTTATAATCTGAAACAAGTTCAGTATTAAGTAGAAGAAAAGAAAATAAATAAAATTAAATTACATTACAAATATAAAGTTGCATTTTGACCATCGTTAGAGTATGTCATGCTTCTCATTATAAGTTGAAATTAAATTGATCCAAGTTGATCTAAATAAGAGTTCGGAACTTGAAAAAAGTTCGGTTAAGTAAAAGAAGGTTTAATTAAAATAAAATTGAATCTTATTACAAATAATAAGAAGAAATTAGGAGGACAAAAATAATTTAGAAGAAAGATAATTAAGCAAGAATTTAAATATTAAGTAAAGAAAATTTTACATGTATTAATTACCTAATGTTATGTTGCCAGGTGAGCAAACATTTTACAACATTTAAGTAAATTTAGTTGGCCTTGCAATGCAAAGAAATTCATACCACTGCAAGTAAAGAAGAAATTTTAAATTAATTTCATAAATATTATTTTAAAATACGTACATCTATATCAAGAAATAAATGACTGCCATTTTGTAGAAATAAAGTATAAAGTTAATTTTACAACAATAAATAATTATTTCCAACGGATTTTGATAAATATCCAATAAAATCACAACATAACAATCAAGAAGTGTTCACGATTGTGAATATAAAGTGTTTATAAACAATTTTATTAACTTTTTAGCAATTATTCAAAGAAGCACGAAAGTCGTAACACCACTTCAACGTGTACAGCTGAGAAGTTCTTTGTCAATTTAAGTATTACCGAGAGAGCATAGAATCATTCCGAGGGTAGAGTTTAAAATTCAAGGTTACGTTACAAAGGTTAGTGAAAGTAAATTGTTAACGATATTTAACAAATAAAAGACGTTTAGACAACTCTGAATTTATAAACAAAATTTATTAACTGATTGAATGATTTTAGAATTTGTGGTTTTGAAATTATTGTTCGAGTAAATTTAAGAAAGATTTCATTTGTGTATGATTATAGACTTGACTGTGTAGTATAGTTAGGGAGTCAAACATACAACGACAAATAAAATTATTTAACTTAACAACACATATACAAATATATTTTAATATAGTGGGAGTTGAGTCGTTCAATTAAAATGTGATTCACACTTTTATAAAATAAATGGGTGACGCGACCATGAGTACTATCTTTGACTAGGCAAAATAGCAATGATATCGGACATATCTGCTATGAATTCGTCACCGTCTCGAATTCCAAACTTTTGTTCTAATTTTTCTAAGTTCTTCAGTCCCAATAATTCAAATTCTTTATTCCCTTCTTTGTTCAATATTATACTTTGGGTAATAGCTGATTCCCTCATAGACTTCTACTAACAAAAATGTTCCAACCACAATATCGCTGATTTTGGGTTCTAAATATCCTGTTTCTGTTTGCACGTCATCTGATTCATCTTGTACAGGATTTTGATCCCAATCGTCATTGGTTGGTAGCTCTACTACATCTGAATCGCTAGAATCATCTGCATTGGTTGCTGTCACATTTTTTCCAGGCTCTACCACTTATTTTTGATGCTGAATATTTCGTCTTGATGGAGCTCTGCAAAACGTTGTTGCTATAAACAGACTAAAATGTTTTATACAGAACCATCCGTAACAACCTCATCATCTTCGGCTGAAATTTTATTTAGAATGCACTGACTAAATCTTTTTTTATTGCGTTCTCCGATTTACTATTTATGTGTAATAGAGTAGAAGCTAACAATTGAGGAAAATCTTTCTTGTCTATCGCAGTCTGTTGTGTATGAGTTTTTTTCCAGTTCATTAGCACCTCTCTCCAAGCTATTTTTAAAGTACGGAAGAAGCCAATATTCAATGGTTGGGTGAGATGCACAGAAGTTTTCGGGTGACAGACAAAAGGAATATTGTTTTCTTCACAATACCTTAGAACGCTCTGCGTGAAATGCGACATAAGATTATCGCCTAGTACGACTTTTTCCGTGTAAACGTTTCGCGTGTGGTAGAAAAGATGCCTCTAACTAGTCTGTGAAAGTTTGAGCATCCACCCAATCATGGTCGGTTTGATTGTAATGAGCTCCAGTGTAACAGCATCCTTCATTGCAGCAAGGATTACCTGCAGGACCCATTTCCGTCCACTACTGCTATATTTTTTCAGCCATATATATGATGCAGGGTGGTAATCATACCCCAGAAGCTGATCCATACATCATAACTGCAATAGCTGTTTTCGTGAAATTGCAAACACATTCGGGGATATTTGGTTCCACGGCGAAACAGCATCTTTGGTTTACCAGGTTCATCTTGTAAAAGTTGGTCTCATCGTAATTAAAACAATTCTAGGCTGCAATGTTCCTCTTAAATGAGTAAAGTATTTTTGATGGTATTTATTGAAACACTAGCACGAGATATTTTGATGTTAGTCACTAATTTCTGACTTATTTGTTGTTCATGTCTTTCTAATAAAGATCGGACCCAATCCATATGTGCAATATTGGATTTAAATTTGCTAATAGTACGACCTTGGTTGTCTAGATAGCATTTGTTAAATAGCGTAAGTCGGTTATTGTTAAAAGAAAACCTCATTCTCCACAACCATTCGCCGCTTTAATGAATGCAGTTTTTCGGTAGACGAACAAACAGTTTGGCCTCCACTTTCTCAATACGGACGCCATTATATTTATTGCGAAGTGTGCTGAACGGAATTTTGAAAGCGGCGGATGCTCGACGAATAGACCATCCTTCTTCGGTAATTTTTCTCAAAGCCCCTTCAACGGTAGAGTGGGAATAATCCAGGTATGGACGTGCTCCCAACTTCCTTTGGTATTTCCTTGGCATGATTACTGGAATATTCATTTTGGTTAATTTTAATAAACTAAGTACTGAAGGGTGGTTTAAATAATTAATAACATTTTCAAGCGTTTTAATGCGGCCATATGTGTAAATACTGCAAACCTAATGAAATTGTATGCAAATATGTTAAGAAAATATAGTTCACATACAAAATAACAATGGCACATCCGATTTTTCTTAATTGGCACAGCAAAGTATTAAAAAAATAAATGTAGAAACTATAGGCAGGTACCTATGAATAAATTAATCAACGAGGTGAGCTTGATCAATACAGATGATTAACTCACCTCATATGTATGGTTAATCTAACCCCTCAAAAGACATACATAAATAACATAAAACCTAACCCACGAATTTCGAGCGACCCAGGACATGCTGTAAGTAAACAATTATAAATAACATATAACAACTCAAAATACTAGAATTGTTGATAATTTTCCACTTACCAGACAAAGTTCTGAGGGTTCACTTTTATATAAAAATACCAGTTATAAAGTAAATCCCGATTTTTAAGTAAAATATAACCTTAACACAGTTTATACTCACACGGTCTAGTCGGCCATGCTTCTGCCAACAAAAATGTTTTACACTATCACGGTCGCACCACCACTTTTGGCGCTAAATTCAAATATGTGAAACTATGATTTGGTGAACAATCTCACCCCGGCTGATCAATTTTCTCCAAATGACGGTACCTCTATCGCGTTACGCATCTTTCGATAGTTAAGCTGGTTTACTTCACAGTCGATCTTAGGTACAGCTAACTTTTTGTCACCTTTGACATAAAGTTTCTTGCTTATGTACTACGCCGTCTTCCACATGTCTTTACAAGTTGGCTTGAGATGTAACGATACAGTCGTATGAGGTAATTAATACTTGGTATGCACTGGTTATGATGATACCGTAAATAACATACTTCAGTATATCATCTATGCCGCCATATTGCCTATTAAATCCGTAATACTATCAGATACTCTTACTTGTTTGGTAACATAATGAGGCAAAGGATACTCTTTTGATAAATCAAGGACGTTTATGTACGGTAATGTTTATGTATCGTAACATAGAATCGTTATTTGAGCGATGCTGAAATTTGCAAATGACAGTGTTTTACCATTGACTTCCATATTTTACATCTCAACATGTCATACTTTTAGTTCAACCTCTGGTTGCTTTTCAATTGACAGGGACTTTGGAATTGAGCTAATTCGAAATTTCGTCCTTGATCAGAATCCAATTCCAAAATCACTATAGAGCTCCTTTTGATTTGACAAAGCGTTTGGCTCGGTTCGCTTACAAAAATAATACATCGCTAACAAGATACATTTAACTCCTGCTTCTATTACCACAAACGGATCTACTATATAATTGCCACTCTTTCAAGTAGGTTGTTTACATTATGGTATCCAATCGGTGCTCTACCATTTTTTAACGTCCTCCTTCGACCAGTAAAATCGTTCATGCACGTTTTCCAGTGTCTTCTTCACACCTAAATGCCATTTTGCTGTATCAGCATGTCACAAAATCTCAACTATTTCATTCTTTGAAATTATCATATGCGTCCGTGTTTTAATTCCATAAGGGGCTTTTTCTTAAAAAAATATAGCATCAGCTTTCCCGTGAGAACACTTATTCCTCTAAAAATAAATATTAACCACCGATCCCCTGACACCGCTGCAATTTCAAGGAGAAAACTTCCATTAACAGGAGCAGAGTCTCGAACGTCACGCAAAGGAGCCGGATTCTTCCGTTTGTGTGTGTGTGTGTGTGTGTGTGTGTGTATATATGCGCGTATGTGTATGTGCCTAGAATAATTTTGAGGAAGTCATCGACGAGCTACCCTTTTATATGGTTATGTATTGGAGGATGAATCATTGAGAATTCGGCCTAAAGGCGAATTCTGTTTGGGATCAGCATTGATCACCTATCCGATTCGTTAGCAAAGGCTAGGATCCGACGAGGAAGTACGCAAGTTACAATAAAATCAATAAACAAAGGCCACACCTTTTCTTTGATGTCGCAGATTGCAGAGACCTCAAGTAAGTGACATTCCTCGATTTTTTCAATTCACTGAATTCCTCCGGGGAATTCGACAACCAACCCCTTTGTTCATGTATTTATCACCCTTGGAAAACTTACTTCCATTCAGTAACGGATAGACAATTTTATTCATGTTTGTGTCAAATTTAATTAATGATCAAAAATATAGTTAGCTGAAGTATTTAAATTAATTTAAGGCCACAACTAGACAGGGCCAGTTCTTGACATTAAGTTTAGAATAAATGTAGGAATTAAAAAGGGATCCCCTATTTTTTGCACATTATTTTAGTTTTACGTAAACAGATGTTCAAATACACTTTAATTGTTTGTACTGTGCTATTTTTCGTCGTTTTATTACAAGTGGAGTATTTAGTGCGGACGTTTTTATTATTTTAACGTTATAAACCTCCATAGACACGGTAACTATAATTTTCTTACAGAAAAAACATTAGACATACGTAAGTAAAACATTTATAAATTGTAAGTCTAATCCGAAAACTTTTGACAGATAACAACTGACGTGACACCAAACATAACCTGTCTATTTGAATTCAAATTTAAACTTTTGACAGATAACAACCGACTGAATATATCAAAGACAAGAGTCAATAAAAGTGTTTGTTTATCACTGCCTCCCTTTATCTAAAGTTTAGTTTGACATACAGTAAAAAATTAACGGTAACAGAGCTTTTTAAGCAGCTCTCTAGTTGGCGTAACTATTTCCGAATTTTGCAAAACTTCTCATTATTCTAACTATAAACTCGTTTGTTTTGATTTGTTCCATTACTACTTTTATTTGTTCTGCAAGAGAAACTCGAAGAGATTGACCCGAAAGTTGGTTTCGCTATCTTTACGCTAGCGAAATCACTTCAATTTTTCAATATCTTTTAGATCTTTCTAGACATAAATCTGTCTGTTTTGTTCCGTGAGAAAAACCCTACAAAATTGACACGAAAGAAGTAAACATATATGTACTCAGTGAAATAGAAATTGCAACACCAAAAAGGAGCAGGAATTTCTTAATCAAAGTTGGTAAATCTGTTGGGCTGATATTAAGTAAAAATTAACTTTTGAGATCAAGTGGTAATGTGATAACATCACATTTGACAGTTCTTATAATTTTTGATAACTTTTTGGGTGTAAGTTTTTCGTACGATTTTTTGTTCTTTTTCATTGTTAATTAACATTATTTCTGTTGTTGTTCTTTTGTTAATGTGTTTTGGTTGTTTGATCGTGCTGAGAGTACGGCAACGACGATATTATCGCCAATCAAGCGAATTTGACAGAGGTCGGATTATTGGTTTGCGCGAAGCTAGTATTTCCACAAAATATACCCGAAGAAGAACCAGAGTACTTATTTAACAGAAACAATTCCCTGATACTAATTAGAATAATGTTGGAATGATTACAGGGGTGCTATAACTGAGCACATTTTATTTTATTATGACTTCAATTAAATTGGTAATAGCCTGAATGAGCTATGCCTGCAAATTTTAAATAATATTAAGTACCCATATATTGTACCGATATTATTTAATTGTTTTAAATATCTATGCATCTTCACTAACTTATAATTATTTATTTAGAGGTATACAACTTAATATTTATTTATAGTACACTGGTAATAATCAATTATATTTATATTTATTTATAACAGCTTCTTAACAAGATAAGGTTCTTAGAGAAAACTAAACTAAAGGAATTTAAACTGATATTTATATACAAAGAAGATATTCTGGAACATTCGGGAATACCAAAGAATAAAATTACAAAGAATTCTGATGTCATAAATTCCAGTATTATGCATCATTGTGAGCTTGAATTATTTGCGTTCGACGGAATCTTTTGGAATGTTCCGGAATCCCCTACACATATTCCTTAACCAAAAACATCCGTTGCTCAATGGAGTACGATATGACTGAGGGACGTATAATAAACGTATAGGTGCGTGAACAGTAACATTCAGTTACTACGATGATGCGCGGCTCGTATCAGCAGAATTGTTAAATTAAAATCGGCCAGGCTAATAAATAGAAAAACTGAATGGGGTCGGTTTTTCGTGCGCCATACTGTATTTTATTACGTTATAGGGACAATGTGCTTCTTTACGTTACACAGCGAATCCTTTTCTTAATATTTAAGAAGGTGATGCAGACACAAACTTTACCTTACGTTTAACCCTTGCTGGTCTAATGATACGGCAATC
>JAHWXV010563205.1:0-20618 GCA_024586415.1 Phrixothrix hirtus | reverse complement strand
TATTCCAATTTCGTTAAATTTTGTTCACCAATAACAAAGTTATAAACTTTTTAATATAAGCATTCTGAGAACACGCCAAATTATTGCACTTTTTTGTAAACAATTTATACCATTTACGAAATAGCTTAAGGTAACAAAATGAAACTTCTCAATTATAATAACGAATGATTTATTGATATGCTGAAAAAATTACACAAAAATTGGCCTCGCTGTTTTTGAATAAACTGGTTTGGAAATGAACCGCCAATAATTATTATTTTAATAGTAAATCAAGTTAAAACAAAAGCAGGGTGTACCAAATCTCGTTATCACATTTTATCAGTTATGTATACGAATAAATGAAGCACTGACTTCTAATTTGGAAAAACTTTAAATATTTACTCATCAAAAATTGTTACCCAACATTTTTATATTCATAGTTTGAAAAGCAATAAGTTTAACCCACAACTAGGCTTGCCAATTCTGGCCTACACGACTAAACCGCCGGAAGTTTTTCTCCAAATTTTGATAAGTGCTTTAATTGAAACGAAATTATTTTTTTTGATACAGTGTAATAATAAAACATAAAATTCCTAGATGCAATAAAAACGGTTCTTATTTCAGCTAATGCGAATAATGCGGTCCAAGAGAATAAAAAAATTAAAGACAATTATTAATATTGTCTCTGTATAATATACTGTTTAAATTTTCTAATTTCAAGTCAGAAATTATTATAATTTTCCGTTTAACTCTGGTTTACGGACGTTTCGCTCCCGCCGTTCCGCACCCGACCGTTTCGCCCGCGCCGTTTCATCCACAGCCGTATCGCCCCCTAACTGTTTCGCTCCCGAAGTTTTACCCTAGCTTTAGCCATTCTTCTTGTGTTTTTGATACTTATTTAAGGTTTTTAGTTTTAATTTTTTTTGATAGATCTTAAGAAAAAGAAATTTAAGCATCTATATCCCGATGTGCAACCGGAAAAATTTCAAAATTCAAAGTTGTACGCAATCCTACGCAAGCAATCAATAACTTGACGATTTTCAAAATCTTTAACGATTCTTTTCACATTGCCTCTATGTAACTACATATCAACAATTTTAGTTGAAAAATTCCTCCAGATATACAGATATGGAAAATGTGTATAAATACTTCAACAGGAATTTGTAATGCCCTATTATAAAACCATTACCTGCAATTTTGCTAATTGCTTTTGCAAATCACTTTCTAAGAAATTGTACTTAAGGAATTTCCCATTAGTGGGGCAAATGACATTAGAAAATGCTATACAAAGGCAGTGGTGAGTATTGTCAACATTCGTACTGTGTGTTTCGTTACGACTAGTTCAGTTCAGTTCGATATTTCTACTAATGGCGGACTATGTTTTGTCAAAGCGAAAACTTGTTCATGAAAACCACATTTACGTTTTCTTCAAAAAAAATGAAGAACATAGGATATGGGTGTGCGAACATCGATCAAGCTGCAAGGGACGAGTATAGACAGATAGCAGAGATGGTGAAGTTGTGAAAATCGTTATGCATCATAATTATGCAGCACAAGCTGCCAGGCCAGTAGCTATTCGTTTAGTTGTGACGGCAAAAGAGCGTTCCACGACGACACAGAAGAGACCACAACAGATTATTGCAAACGTCATCGCAGAAGCTCATGTAAATTTTGCTGCAAGGCTGCCAAAAAAGGATTCATTGAAAAAAACTATCCGTAGAGCCAGAATTAATGAAGGAGCACCTGCGCTTCTGAGAAGTGTCCAAGAATTGGTGATTCCTCGAGTGTTTAGTGAAATTGTGATTGATGGTTAAGTACAACAGTTTCTGACGTACGATTTGGAGGGTCAACTTATGTCAGGAAGGATGCCGATCTTTTCAACTAGAAGCAACCTTCATCTGTTAGCCCAAAGTCAAGAATGGTTTGCAGATAGTATGTTAGAACAAGTTTACACAATCCACGCCACTAAAAGCAATGCCGTTGTACCGCTAGTGTACGCTCTTTTACCAAATAAAACAACAGCAACGTATGTGAAATTTTTGCAAAAATTGAAACGTCTGCAACCTGGAGTACATCCAACTCTACTTATGCCGGATTTAGAACTCGCTGCCATATAAGCATTTGAATTGGAATTTCCAGGTATTTTAAAGACTAGATGTTTTTTTCATTTATCGCAATCCACCTGGAGAAAAGTTCAAACTGGAGATCTCAAAGCTCGATACGAAAATGATCATGAGTTCGCTCGTTGGATCAGAATGATTCTCACTTTGGCATTTATTCCTGAAGATAACGTAAGCGATGCATTCGCCGAATTAGTTTAAAGCGAAGGATTTCCTGAAGAGGCTGTACCCATAGCCAATTATTTTAAAGATGCATATTGGTTGATGACTACGTCGTGGACGGCAAATTTCAAAATTTCCAACTCAGCTTTGGAATGTTTATCAGCGCACTCTTAACGACCAAAATCGCACAAATAATGACGTGCAAGGATGGCACCGCGCTTTTCAAGAAACATGTGGATCACAATTTCCAAATGTTTTTCGTTTTATTGAATGTTTGCGGAAGCTACAAGGTATTCATAACTACGAAATAGTACACCTGATTGCTTGAAATCAAGAAAATCGAAGAAATAAAAAGTATGTCGCAATATCAGCTCATGTGAAAAGAATCGTTGAAAATCATCAAGTTATTGAATACTTGCGTAGGATTGGTACGACTTTGAATTTTGAAATTATTCCGGTTGCACGTCGAAATATAGATGTTAAAAGATTTCTTTTTATTTATATCTATCCACCAAACAACTAACATTAAAACACAAACACCTAAAAACAAAAAAAATAAAAATTTAAAAGAAAACAAAAAAAATGCAAAGAACAAAAAAAATATAAATTAAAAAAAACGGTTGCACAAATCTTACTAGCTACCTACTAGTGGTGCAACTAGAAACATCTAAAGGTGGTTAAAGCTAGAGGTAAAACTTTGGAGGCGAAACGGTTAGGGGGAATACGGCTGGGGACGAAACGGCTGGGGCGAAACGTCCGTATCCCTTTAGGTCTCTTTGCTAATTTTAAGTTTAAAACTGGATACTGGAAACAATTTTTCGGTTTTAATTTACCGAAGCTTTTCTTTGAATTATTTATTTGATTTAGTTATTTAAAATTTACTTCTCCCGATAAGCAGTTTGGGCATTGAGAACCAAGACAAGTCAGTTTCTTAGTAATTTGCTTGTAATTTCGATAGATTTGCAATAAACTGAGATATTAAAAAACGGACCAAAAGCCCAAGTTAATAGGATTCATAGTTGTAGCGGTCGAATTATAACAAGGAAAACCTTTTGGACAAACAGGAGGTAAGCAGACTTTCCTGCTGCGATCAGTTGATAGCAATTTCAGTGCACATCTTGTTCTTTATGAAGTGATACCTCGGTTTTCGTCGATAATCCATCCGAAAACAATCGGCGAAATCCGAAACCGATGAAAACCGAGGAAATTATTTCCATGTGAATCAATGTAAATTCAATTAATTCCTTCTAGACACTCCAAAATATACACCAAACACACATTTTATATTAAAAACAATAAGAAATTAATATAAAATGGACATAATGCAAATGATTAATGAACATTTAACATGACATTTACCTTTCTGAAGACTTCTCTTAGCGCATGGAAGGCGGTAAGAAGAGGAGAGAAAAGAAATCCCCTCCAAAATAACCTTCTTGGTCTTTCGGTACTTCAGAGTTAATGGATCCCATGTCGCACAAGAAAGGCCTGCTTCTGCCGCCCCTTTAAGGTTTACCTAAAATGGGACAAGACATTATCGTTAAACAACAGAATGGTCTGGGTGATATTTCTCCAAAACCCCTGTACCTTACTCCACATGGAGAAGATGTCATTAATTTTTGTCTATTCCTCACATCTGAAGCAACTTCTTCATCTACTTTAGTTGCACTTTTAATCTTGCAGCCATTCAGTGACGAGTTCTTCACGGTGGTGATCACCAGCCCTCTCACATCCTCACCTACAAATCCATGGACTTGGCTACACCTATGTGTAGGGTCATCCGAGGAAGGCTCAAACCCTTCAAAATCTCTCTCATGCACACTTCATGTTCGCAATTTCTTCCAGGCAGAGTTTATCGTCCACTCTGTTAAGCCTTATCTATGAGGCTAATGCAGTCGAAATTGTTATAACCTTTTTTCCGGAATTGGCTTAAGGCAAATTCTGTATTTGATGTCATCTCAAAGCACATTGCTTTTCTGTACAATGTTTTGAAATTTGAAATGACATTGTGGACCATGGTCTGGGTGAGTGGTGTGATATTAAGCGACAAGAACTCAACTCCAACAATGTGTCTTCCAAATCTGGAGGATTTGGATGAGCATCGTCCATTGTCAGGAGGCACCTAAGGGGCAACTTCGATCATCCACTTAATGAACATTGGCCCCGTGACCCACGCTTTCTTGTTTGCCCGTCATATTACACACATTTTTGATCACATTGTTTCTGCTAAACACTGTAGAAGTTTCTGAATGGTACAACAGTAACGGTTTCAATGTACAGTCGTCATTAGCATTATCACAATAAAAGAGTTAGCCTATTTTTTATTTGCCCTTTCCTACTATGTAATAAACATCCTATTTGGCATTTTCTTACAAAAGAGGCCAGTTTTATCACAGTTTAAGATTTGTCGAGGGATGAATCCTTCAGTCTCTACGTAATCTTTAAATTCGGTCACAACATTTTCGGCCCTAAACTTGTATGCCAATACACTTCTTGAACTTTTCGAACCAGCCTCTGCTGGCCTTAAAATCACTAAATACACTAGCGGCGGTCCCAGACATTTTCTTAATGAGATTAATACACCATAGTCTGGCCTTTTCACAAATGATGATCTCCGAAACAGAATTGCCATCGTGCTATTTTTTTGATTGAGCCAAATTAATAATAGCTTTTCGATAGACACCACAATTAAGTAAATAATTACGTGTTCTAATATTAGAAATTTAAATAAACTATCATTTAGTTTAAATTTCTAAAATTAAGTTTGCTATAATATAAAGTAACCAGTAATATTAAGTTCAAACTAAGTTTCACAAATTATAAAAATTTCTAAGTTTACAAGTTTTAAAGTACCCGCTATATACAAATCGCGCGTGAGTTTTAAAACTTGTGTAAAAAGACAAACTTCAAAGCATCGGGAAGTAAAGCGGACTTATGCAATGAAACGTTTTACATAAAATCTCTTAGGGTAAAGACACCGCCAAAAGGGAAGCACCTTTTGCCGACCGTAAAAAGAAACCGGGGCATAAGCTGTAAAATGCAAAGGAAAAAACCTCGATGTGAACAAAAATGTAACGTTCGTTATTTCATATATGAAACCAAAATTTTTGCAATATGGAATCAGCCATTGGTTATAAAATACAGTATTGGGATATCCGAATGTTAATATAAGATCTGAGTACGCAATTTCATCTTATCTTTTTCTTGTGTGTGAGTATCGCTGGTGAATCAATCAAGCGAAAGGAAGTTGTAAGGTCCTTGAAAATAGAAGATGTAAGTGATTTAATTTGTGTCACGCATGAGTGAGTCGTGGCATTATTAAAATTTCCGAATGTTTACATATCAATGTAAATTAAATTTTCCTAAAGTAACAGGAAAATAACATCCAATTTTCATAGGCGCGAATCTTAAATAGAAGACCGCAAGTTTGAATTGGATTATTTAAAAGGGACGTAAATCCTTTTAAAGACAGCTAACCTGGAATTTAAATAGCCAGATAAAAGTCTAATTTTAACATCGACAAAATACCAATCAAAATTAACCGTAAGTGTTTTAATCAACTCTTTTAAAAACGTACATTGAACAAATGCTAGTTAAATAATTTTAAAAATAAAATTCTGTTTTATTTTGAATAAATAAATTTAAAAAACGAACCAGAAGTTCTTTCCCTAAAGCATATACATAAATACCATAAAGTCTTGTTTACTACCTGTCAGTATTTTGCAAAGGGAAACGACCTAAGCGTTTGTAACCAGTACATGTTTCTTTAGAATTTGTGTATTTAATAGGTTAAATATGATTATTGTTGATTTATTATTTTATTTTACTTTATTTGAAATTTTCAATAAATGTATAGATCGTAAATCTCTGTTCTTACTTACTGAAAAGTAAATATGTCGTTAATTGAATTTATTTGGTGAGATCGCTTGGGTGACTAACGTAAATATTTGTCTAGACCGATTATGCAAAGGTTCTTCGCAGGTAACAGTACGGATTGGTAATATTGAGATCCGTTATATGGAAGGGTGTTAATCCTGAAGCGGTTGATAAAGGTCAATGCAACTTCGAATCAGTTTGTATACTTCATTTTAAAACCAAATAAAAATTACGTAATCAGGCAATTTATTATAATTGTTTATAACTGCCAAACAAAGCAGACGCCAATATCTTCAAGTGTTTGCGTTCTCTGGTTCGTTAGCATATTGATGCCTTTCGAGATATTACCCTCCTTTATTCTTTTCCTTTTGGCCACAATGGAATTTATTGTAAATGGCGCTTTTTCATATATGCGGCCGATTTCAGTAATCTTAATACCGCTCTGGTATTTTTCAATCATTTCTTTCTTCAACTAGATCGTGTTCTTGGCCTTCTTCTTCTTCTTCGAAAGACTGCTGACCTTGTATGAAAACCGAGACAAATTTTTCGCGGAAGAGATCAAGTAAAACCGAAACCGACGATAACCGAGGTCAACGAAAACCTAGCTGTTGCTGTACTTATAATACCCTTTTACAATTTTCTAAAATTAAAACATATTTTATGCCATTAAACTGAATAAACAAGACGGCCAAGGGGAGTGTACTCAGTTTTGAGTGGGAAATACAAATGTACGTGAAGATCTGCTATTTACTCTATGTAGCAAAAATTGTATACAAAAGATGACATCCTTGTTCCATTAAGCTATCTCAAACGCGTATTAGGGTCTCCTAATTGATTAGCTGCACTATTCTTCAATTCGTCTAAGGTTTGAGGTTTATCACGAAAAAAGTCGCACATACTGAGATCTGAAGACACAGGAGGCCAGCACACTAGCGAGCAGGAAATAAGCCATTTAGAACGTTCATTGAATGTCTGGCGTTGTGCGCCGTCGCTTCTGAAACCGGATTTCTTCTTCCGCGTCCAACTTGTTTAATTCTGGCAAATTGTTAACCATGTTGTTGTAGCGGTCCGAACTGTAACCATCTCTCCATCCTCTTCGAAGAAATAGGGGCCAATTACATATCATCTGGATACCGCACAGCAAACTCACACGAGGCGAGCGGAGAGTTGCTTCAAGGATTTCCATAGGATTTTCCGCTGCCCGGTAGCTGTGACTTTGCTTGTTGACAAATCCGTTCAGGTAAAAATGCGCTCCATCACTTATAAACATGAGCGTGTCTAGTTTATCGTGCAGAAGAACCTGAATGGGTACAGCAAAATCTGCCCGCTGCCAATAGTCTGCCTCACGTAGCTACTATACATACACGATCTTATAGGGGTGAGATTTGAAATCGAGTTTTAACATTTTCCTCACCGAATCTCGTCCCAAACGTAACGTTAACGTTGGCTTCGAGCCTATGACTGTTAACCAACGCTTCTCTTACTCTCTATTAGTGCTGCGCCAAGTGGTTTTTTACAGTTACACTACCCGTGGTTCAGAATCTTTGCATGTATTTCAAAATAGTTTTGTGGGCTGGAATCGCTCCATGCCGGCCGACATTGACATGACGATAGAATAATCTTTGAGCCGCTTCACTGAATCGTCGTTTTTAATATAGGTATCATACACGAATACTCGATGATGCGCCTGCTAACGCTCCATTATAACTAAAATGGCAAACTCGTTAGACGAGCATGTCGATCTCTACGTTGTACAGTACAGTCGCGTCATGGTTACCATGGTTACCTTGTATCATCACATTAGATATCCAACAAGCAAAATGATCATATTAACTTCCTAATTTAAGCTATAAAACTAAAGAAATATCTTAACCGATCGAAAGAATGAAGACATTCGGTTATGATAGCGCTCTTCAGTCTTATGTTGCCAACACAATAAAGTAACTGAATCCTGATTACAAGAAAAATAGCACAAACTCAATTATTACTTCACCTTATTATATATTAAACTCTATAGCCCATGAGCAGTTATTTAACCGTTTAACCGCCTAAATTGTCTTGCCGCTTGAATGTGACACGTTTTTTTTTAAATCTATGTGAGTTCATATGCGGTTAATTTGCCGCGACTGTTTTAAAAATGCAACTTTTCTCATTTTCAAGATTATACGGTTGCCGCTCTCCAATATAAAACAGCTGCAACCATGTTGACTCAGGCGCATGAGTGGATAACAAATCGCTATCTATAGAATTTACACATTTGGGTACTGCAACCAAGAAGAAACAACAAAATGGCTTGTAAATACTGTGACAGCGAAAATTTAATAGTATTAAAGTCGAAATCTTTAATATGATAAAATTGAAGAACACACTATGCAGAGCATTATATACGAGTCTCCCCTTTTATTTTAATTTATACTCGTCCGGCTTAATGTTGGTTTCTGCATATCTCTAACGTATGTGTTGTTTAAAAATTATTTAAACTTTAATGTAAAATTGCGCTTACCTACAAATGTTAGCGGTTATTTCTCCCTAACGGCAAAATATCCGCCCTGCAGAAGAACCGTCTTTAAAATCAAACATATAAAATTGACGTTAACAAATTATTGTGTTGCTTCAATAAAATGTATTGTTAAGTAAACTATTCAAAGTCAAAAGAGGGTAAAGTTACAAAAAAAAGCCTGAATATTAACAAAACTGAATCCAACGGGATCCGGTTTTTAAGATACGAAGAAACAGTCAACTAATTATTATCTCTCTCAGGAGAATTTCCCAATATTGAGGTGCACATGCACACTCAAAAAAGGAGTTGCGGAAGAATGTAGAGAGATTTTTTTCGAATAGATTCTAATATATGGGACACCTGACTTAATACCAAAGAAGTAGCATTTTCAATTTGAATAAACGCTTTTGCGAAACTACAATTAATCGACAAACCTGTATTTCTAATTACTCAAGATCTAGCTTAGATTTATCTTTTTCTTGCCGTTGCAATGTTAACATGGCAGGAAACAAACCTTTTTTAAACATAAGAAAGACAATAGCTAGACGCTAATAAAAAAATGTGCTTTTCTATTCAATTAAGTATTATGTTGTAAATATTTTAGGACTGTCTTATACAAGCTTAAATTGTTTTTCACAAACCCAAAGATTGGGGTTTATTTATTATATATAAATGAATCAAAACTAAATCACAAAACCTTTTAGCACCAAAATATCCGGAAATTATTTTCCAAAATTAAATTTATTTAAAATGTCAATTTCAACGAAAAATGACAAAAAAGTATACCAGGTGGTTAACATTTACTAAATAAATTAAAGTCTACATGACAATTCACGACCTAATGAAGTGAATAACATTTCCATAGCAACTTTACCTCGGCTAGGGGCTCGTATCTATCGTTGCGCATCAACGTTTGCTTATCTACTCTGCCGTTCCCAAGTAAACCTGTAAATAAGTAACGGAAGTGTGCATCATTTCAATTCTTCCATAATGACTACGGCATGTCTGCAGATTTTTGTTCCAATTTGAATTTAATTTACCTATTCAAGCCTGCCGAAATAAAGTTAAATGTAAAAAATCATGTTTTCAGCGATGTTCATTAAGTATGTGTGCTTTTCGATGTAACTTAGATTTTAATGGTCGAAGTCGTTCTGAGCTCTATTTTTACGAACTTGTTAACTATTGTCTAAATAACGGACAAAACTCGACCTTATTGTAAAGTACAGCATCAGTTAGATCACATATTTTGGTTTTATTTGATTTATGGCGATTCTTTCGCATCAATGCCAGTGACTACTGTTACGATTTCCTAAAATAAAATCTTAACTGAAATATTTTATATTTCATGTCCAAATTCGAGTGATGTTCAATGAGGACTGTGACTGAAGCCTTAAACCTTTTATTACAAAAAATAAACCGTGACGCTTTTGCCTCTTTCGCCGTCCTCGCCATTGAGTGTTATGTACTTGTCTCAACGCCTCTACTACTCTTTATACACGGGGTCGAAGTCGTTCTTTTTTATATGCATCAGATCACCTCCAATGCTTTAACTGCGGCTATTTCAACGCCAATGAGGCTTCCCTTAAAATCCCCTTTGATGGTGTGGAACAAAGATGAAAGACACCATTTAGAGATTGCGGCAAGTCAGAAACTCAGTCACAAGACTATCGATAATAGCCTTTCTTGGGATATGTTCAGAAGTGTCGCTAGTACTCTCTTGTGGTAGATGATGACCATAGCCATCTTTGAAAATTTTTGTGCCCGAGGCTTTTGGGTGAAAATTTATATTTTTCTATCAATGGCGTGGCGTGGTGCAATGGCGTGCTTTGACGTATCATTTGTGTATCGTGACGATAAATCCAACGTTCAACAGCAGTGGTGACCTTTGTCACTATCCATCAACTTCCCCGTCAATGCGATTTCTTTGGACCTAAGTTATCTGCTCGCGATTTGGGTTGGGTTTCTAATTTCTTACCTAAACGATTACCTAATGCTAAAAACTTATCAACATCAAGATGTAGAATGTTTACTAATCAAGGTGCACCAGGAGAAGTTTAAGTAATCAAAAGATTGAATATAACATAACCTCTTTCCCCCAAAGTTGCTAATAGCTCCAATTATTTGTATCTGTATTGAATCAATTTGTATACTGATTTTACAACTTTTTAAACCGAATGCGTCCTGAAACTTGTATTTCAATAACCATTCTAAATTGTAATAAAAGATTGAAATTCAAAAAACACATGTAGTAAACAAATTAAGAATTGAAAATAATACAAAGATTCTACAGTCAACTCTTACGTTCCAAAGATCATCAGTATAGTCAACTTATTGCTTTAACCTAAATGTAATTAAAATTACAAACATATACATTATTTAATATACACAGGATGACGTAAAAATTACGGCATCCCATCCTTTGCATACACCGCCATTAAGTATCGTTTAAAATTAGCAACATAATTAAATTGTTACACTTGAGTGCACAGCACAATGTTTCCATCAACCATTCCTTTATAATTTATTACACTACTTAAAGTTACTGACATAAGTGATTTGGATTAGCATATCTAAAAAAACGTCTGTATTAAATTATCCTTCATGAAACTGTGGTTGATAATGGATATTGCAACTTTACTGTCGTCGGGTCGCCGTACCATAAGCCACAGAATACCTCTACTTATGCGTTCCTTATATTTTAGAACTTTATATTCTTCTGGACGAATGAAACCAATCAATTCAATTAACAATTTAAAACGCCGTTCCTACCTTTTGCATATCCAATGAAAGGCCTAATTGAGTACTTAATGAAGTAAACGCGTTCTGCCAACTTATAATTATGTATTTTATGAAATGTGTGACGTTACGTTTTTCTCTACTTACGTCGCGGGGGGGAAATTATTTATATTTTGCAGGCAGTAGTCGGGAGGCCGGGTTCTTTGCTTTACAGGGCTTTACCTTGAAGGAAGTCTCGGTTGTTCATACCTAGCTAAATCGGTTGATAAATAATAAATCAATAAACCTTCATAAGTTATATATTACAAATAAAAACAAAAGTTCAGTATAAATTGTATACAAAATGATAATGGAAGATTCAAAAATAATTAGATATGCGTTCTCTAATGATAAAATAAATATGTACAAAATGAACTCAATGAAATGATCATTAACTATTCTTTCGTGTCTACAACACGGCAATTAACTATTGAATTTAATTCGTGAAGCTCAAACAATGAATGTATTTAATTATTGTTGATATCAATCGGTCTGTTTCGGCTAGTGTTAAATTTTAATAACGAACGGGTTATACTAATCATTCAGTATCAATGAAATTAATTAATTAGCGCTTCTCATAAGAGCGCTCTCGACCATTAGTAATTAATTTCTACAGGTCTTAAACGAATGCTAGAATGCATTTGAAATTTGTCTAATAGCGGGGCTTGTATCAATGCTGTTAACATAGATACACAAAACGGTTTAATCGTCGACCTGAAGGAATTTCTGTGCTCCTGTTACAGAAACCTTTTGCGGTCTGGATACCTCGTAACGTAGGCTCCTATCGCCCTGGCAACAAGACGAAACGTTTACGAGCTTCACTTGCAGGTTTATCGGGTTCCTTCGTCGAGTTCTACAGGCAACTGCAACGCTAGAATAAGACGGACCCCACACGGTGTACATTTGTGATTTTCAGGATCCTTCAGCTCCACTACCGCCCAAGCAACTGTTTAACTAAAGAATCGTGATTCAGGCCTCGGCGACGCTATCTGCTGCCCTAGTAACTAGGTCTCATCAGCGATAGCAAGATGGTTACACAACTTTCAAGCGTAAACTATGTTTGCCGGCTCAATTATATATTTTATATCAAAGATTGATTCATAAAGCGAGCCCCACTAGGAGAGCGCGACTTGATGCTTATGATCACGAGGTCGGAATCAGAGTGTGCCGGCCCGGCAATTGAGGTCCCCGACTTTGGTTAAAGTCGGAGTTCTTAGCTTCGCGGTCGGTATCGGAACGTCTCGCTTCGCGGTTGAAAGCGAAGTCCCTTAAGCGTACTTGCGTCGCTCTATATATACTAATTTAAGACACGGTAACTTCGTTCCACTAGCGTGACTTATTTGTTATTTTATTCTTGCGCTTTACGGTAACTCTGTACTTGGAACTTGCAGCATGTTCAAATTCAAAATGGTGGTATCTCATTTGATATATACAATTAACTTAACTTATTTTAACTAAATACATTATCTGTAGTTTGTCTAATTTTTAATTAGTTAAGCTACTAGATTTACAAACATTTATATCTATAATTAATTATATTAATTATTAAATGTTTCCCGTACATCGCGAATTCTTAAAGTTTTTTACATTATCCTTTTAATTTAAATAATATTAACATAATAACATTAAAACGCGCGAAACTGTATCAGTTTTTATAATCACGAGTTTGATTTTATGAGGGTACTTTTACAAATGAATTTGTAAATATTGTACATCCACCTGGATCAGCAGTTACAGGTTAACTAAATGACTTAAATGCCTGAGCGGGTAGCTGAGGGGATCAAGAGCATTGATGAAATAAGCAAGTAAAGCATGATCTCATTCAAACGGGAACTTTCTAATACGGAAATATGCATTGCATTTTATTATGGAAACATATTACTAATAGATATTTTAAAACATTGTAGCAATTACTATTCATATTAGAAATAACGTAGTTGAAAGTTATCAAACATGAATTCTAAATATACAGAGAATTTCCGTTTTAATTATAAAATCGGAAAATATGAATATTTTGAAATAGAGCTTAGATGTGAATCAAAATAAATTGAAACGTAAATTATATATACAGAGTATTTCAAATAAATAGAATTAGTCAAAACTTTTTAAATGACCTAGGAAAAATTAGAGCATTCCAATATAATAAGCTGTGTCGAAGGAACCTGTTACGATAATTTTTCGCGTCATTGTATGAAAATTGCAACTTCATTTTATATTCACCAAAATTGGTTAACTGTAATGCCGTTTTAGCATTATTCCCGTAGTTACTCCGTTACGACGTTTTCTTCATTTTTCGGGTAGCGTCGCACGTTATGTCCTTTATACTATCTAACTACCTTCTAAAACATCTTCGTAAAACCAAGGTATTTTATAATTCAATTTTTGTCCATTTATACTGGCAAATTAGTGTTTTTCCGTTTGGAGCACGTCTCTCTGGTTATCTGTTGATCCACGTCTGCTCTATGTATCCCTGAAAATGAAAGCTGATACTTTTGATTGACTTCCGACATTGCATCGATCCCGGTCTGTAAAATTCGATCCGATTCGTTTGTCGTATCCTTTAGGCTTTGTTGGCTATCCAAGGTTTAACGTTGTAAAAATATGAACCTTTAGCGTCAGTATTTCGCAGTAATCAAGAAATATTTGGTAGCGTAGAATACAATGGTCCATCATCAACAGCACGTATGATTTATTGCGATGTTACCTGAAGAATAAATAAAATATTGTAAAATTTTGAAATTGACCCAAATAACAATGAAGATGAAATAAAACTACAATTTTTATGCAAATGATGCGAAAATGAATAATGGTGAAAAATTAACATCGATTTAGTACCCGAAAATCAGTGTCACTGTAACCACGTTGCTATTTGAATGCTTCAGGTGCACATCAACAGTACATTCTTCAAGGTTGGAGTATACAACGTCCGAAAAGTATCCACTGGATTGCTTGGGTCGATTATGTCCCCTTGAAAGAACTCTTTTTGAGAACTCTGGGATTCTGCCAGAACTGCTCCAACTTCCTAAAGCAGTCATAGCACACCCTCTGGAATTCCTAGAAGTCGCATTCTGTTTGACGTCGATGTCGTTATATCACACGGAGCAGTATTAGGACTGTACAAAGGCTGAGGGGCCTGACATATGCTGTTTCGGCAAGTGCGTTATTCTGATCGGCACTTTTCCGCAAATGAGGCCATTTTTTCCCCACTTTATAACGAAATTTTTCCAAAACGTGCTTATAGTTTGACTTTATGAAGCTTGTTTATGGCATACACCACCTTTATGGTTGAAAACAACCGTAAGCGATATAATGAGCTGGAACACTTTTTGCATTTCAGAGGTATCTTAATTTTCCTGAATCAGCTAATCTTCTCCGGCCACCACAATGGAGAAGGGGGAATCCTACGTCTATGATGAATTTAATAGCCAAAAATTCAGAAATGATTCGCGAACGTCAAAAATCGGGAGGAAGTCGTGATTTACGGGAGCCACTTTACCTTAATTGTCTTAAACGGTTAGAACTTCGGAAATAGGACGGTAAAGGGTCCTATTTCAAAACCGAAAAAGATGTATTGTTATTATAATTAATTACTCCTCGTAAGGCACTGGGTAGGCGCTTCAATCTCGTTGAGTCAGACTCACAACTACTTATTTAGGTCTAACGTTTTCCTGTAAGAAACTGTTATGTCCTGCTACTAAAGTTATTTATGACAATGAAATAATAAGATCATTTATTTTAAATAAGTCGCTGATAATGAAAATAACATAAAATTGATACAAACAATACAAGAGCATTCAAATGATCAATTACTTAATAAATAAAATTTCAATTTAGGGAGGCCCCTGAATTTGATTTCTAAATACTACCTTACTCAATAATAACAAAATACTGGCCCCTTTCTAATGTTTACCTTAGTTTACGGTACTTATCTAGATTAAATATGTAATTTTCGTTCGTTAATTAAACTTCACACAATAAGAACAAATTGTCTAACTGCTACTTGATTGAAGTAGTTCCCCCAGTGATTTATTACTACGTTACGAGACAGGGGGTTGATTGTTGGATTTGATAGTGAAGCTCAGTGACTTACAGGGTGGAAGGAAATTATCGAAAAAATGTCACTTACTTGTATTTGCGTTGAATTACGTGACTTTTGATAGCAGGCCCAATGCATCCGGCACTTCATGAATAAAGCGGGCGCGATATTACCTTCTCGGACGCCCTGAAGCCTTATGGCCAACCTTGAACAGGTATAACAAAAATTCGACCCAATTTTCCAATTTTGCATACAGCGCCAACCTGCCTAATTCACTACGATTCAGGCATTCTATAGTCGTTAAGGTTAACTAATTCGTTGTTTTCATGACCTCTTACGCGGTCTCACTAGATGATAACGTCACACCTCGCTTTCACTTGAGAGGTCTGATCTCAATTGCCCGTTTGATGCAGTTTTATCTTGAGATAACCGGGAAAGGGGGGGATCGGTGGTTAACGTTTATTTTTAGAAGTATAAACATTTCCGTGGGAGAGCTGATATTGTAAATTGTTTTAAAAGTGTGAACCGAGGGTTTCTGAATGTTAATAATTATTAACGTTAACATTAACATTAAAATCCTTATTTATAATTTTAAATATAAAATTTATATCGGTAGTTTACCATTTGATTTTGTTATTAGTGAATTTTAGACGCGCTTACAACGCTCTCTGTGGTCGTTATTCTTCTATCGTTTTCCACTGAGAAGATGAGGGTATGTCTCAGAAGTTTTCTGAGGAACTCGTGATTGTTTTTAATCGTTTCCCTTGGGCAAGTCTCATCGCATATTTCTTCAGGAGTCGCGTCAGTAGACGTGATACTAATTTTGCAGCCATGCGACCCATCCACAGATCTTAGGTTAAAATTTCGGAAACAATTGATTTTCGGAATTCCATGACTTTCTGACCCCCGCACAATCAAAAGATTATCTTTATTAATTGCAATTCAGATGTTCTGGGTATCGCAGGATTCTACAGAAGTGCAGTCAACTTGCATTCATGTATAATACGCTTGGAGCTTCATCACTACAAGGCTCACTAATCACACTGATCGTTCCGAATTTTTGCTGAAATTTGATACAATTTCATTGTCGATATTTGATAATTTCGGGATTTGCGACGAGTATTGGCATTTAGTCCTTATGTTTAATCCTTATATTAATTCATACTCTAGTTGTGAATACACTTGTGCTTCCAAGTATCCACCTTGGCTACTTGGATTTTTCGGACTTCCGGTGTAATACATGGCTGAGATAAATTTTTTCTCCTGTGCACTGGTGTGGGTTTATGATATCCTTTTGAATTAACGCAGCTTTTGCTCTTGCATTTTTTAGAGCAATTACCTTTTTATTTCCTATCGTTACAATAAATTCTGATTTTTTCAGACAGTTATCTAATATTCCAACCAAACTATTTAAATGTATAGGTTTTATCCATGGAAAATTAAACAATGTATATTCCTTGTCGCTACAAATAGTAGAATTTTTCTGTCTGACTTTTTTATAAGCGCTGTGGATTGTATCCATTTCTTTTTACGTGCGTTTTATCTTACGGTGTAACATTTACCGGTTTGTGGCGAAGTCTGTTTCCATCTCCAGCTAAATAAATGCCGTGAATTAAATGTACAAAGCTCTGTTGGCAAAAATAGCAATTAGGCCACCATAATTCAATCGCTAATAATTATCGAATACACTAAGCATTGTTGTTTCATTTGTGAGTGGACAGCTGATCAAAGCATTATTATTAAAATATTGAATAATAGCTACTATGGCAGCAACATATTTATGGCAAAAAGAACGTAATCACAGTTCCCCCTTACCTGGAAAACCTGGAATAGACAGGGAATTTTGTAAATATCCCAAAAGTCATGGAATAATCAGGGAATTTAACAAAATTCAGTGAAAGTCAGGAAATTCTATAATGATTCACGGAAAAAATTTTCATTTTTAAAAATACCAATATTTTTTACGTCATTAGAGTCCCTATATATGTATATAACATCACAAGATAGGAAAACCTTAGTCCCTTTACATAATAGCCAAAATGTTTGAAAAGGATAAAAGAACATTGTGTGAATTACAGGGTGAGATCTTTCAACCAGGTAATTACAATCATCAGAATTTAAATTATTTGTGCAGACCGTTGATAAATAGTGTAAATGATTTATAAATTACCATTATTCTGGTAAAATGGTCTTTACAGTATCTAATTAATTGTAATTTATTTGACTAACGAAATGCGAATAACCATGTTGATAGAAATAAATGATAAATTTTTCTACTCACTGAAATAGTGGGCGCTTTATGAACCCATTGAAAGCAATGTTAATGGTTGTAATTAATTTGTATTTCTGTTAACTAGATTTCATTATAGAGACGTATTCAGTACCAAGAATCCTTATAAACCTAAAAATCAAATATTCTAAGGACATATTGGTATATAAGAGATAAAACTTAATCAGATATGATTTTTATAACATGTACGTTCTACAAAGTGATTTTTCTCTCTTTTTGCCTTGCTCCTGAAGGAACTAGGTTGTTATTGTAGAAGACTGAATCACCATCTAGCCTTCTTTGTCAACACTTTGGGGTCTCTGGAGTTTAACTCCAGGTACCCATTTCAGTGTAGACCCTTTTAGAGGTCTCGTTAGCCGGGCTCTAAAGATTTCTTTATATCCCTGCATAGGTCAACCAGAATGATGAAAGACAAGAACCTTTCAGTTTCTCTGTCGAGCGGAGTTGACTCTGGTGAAATATCTGTCCCCTTTCATACTGGGTATCTACAAAGTGACTATTGCTAAGTGTTAATAATCTCAAAAGGGTATGCACAAAAAATGGTAAGTCAGGGAAAACCTGGAAAAGTTATGGAATTTTGCACCTTTCTGGAAATGGGAACTCTGACAAGCAACTCCAAATTAGTTGAGAATGACAAAATTTTCTTACCCTCTCGCTTAGAAAACTAGATTTGATGAATACCTTGGTCAAAACCATGAACATAGAAGGAAATGTATTCAGTACTTCAAACAAAAATTCCTTAATATAATTAATTTAGAAATGAATGCGAGATATAGGATTGTAAAAGTCCCTAAGGGACTTAGAAAATGCTGCTTGAAATGCTATTAAAGAGGCAGCCCGAGAAATAGAATATCTGAAAACGACACACTTTTATGTGGAATCGAAACTTTAGTTGTTGTTAGTGTATCGCTGTATTTTATTTATTAACGCTGTTTGTAGACCTTCGGCCTCATTTACTATCTCAGTCGAAGATATGTGGCGTGGATTCTAGTTGCTTGTAGCGTTGCTTTATATTTATTTGTGGCTCGCAGTTATTAATTCGTGAGTAGCTTTATTTTTAGATCACGATATATATTTATAATGCTGATTTCGTAGATATATATACATAATGAATTGTATATTTTATATGTACAAAAGATTTAGTTATTTTAGACAAATACGTATTTTACTGGTCTTTATATAATTTAGTTATATCGTAAAATAACCTTTTCAATTTATTTTTGCTGTGTTTATCAGTTCATTAAACAGTTTTTATCTATGTACATTTATTATTTATAGTTCTTAATTTAGGGTCCTTAAAATATAAAATCACGCATCAAGCTGATCATATCATCTACGTACATCCGCATGGAATGGCTGCGATAGTTTTAACGTGTCTATTTGACATATTGGAAGTGTTTAACAAGGGGGATAATAGCAATGTTAAAGAATAAGTCATGTATATGACTTCGTTACAACTATCTATTAAATTGACTTTGACTAAGTCCAAAGACGAACTGAAATCTGGTAAGAACGAAGATGGTTTTCACTAGGAAAACAATATCAGAATAGGTTCTAGATATTCCTATGAGGGAGTTATGCACCACAAAATAAACAATATCGCGACTAAGTCTACGCGATTACTTGAGGTTAGGAAGTAAACATCGAGAGCAAGTCTGTCGATGCACACGAGAACGGATAACGTGCTAATCGTTCGAAATACAAAGAGCACCTAATTTTGCAATGCTAAATTTCCCTTTATATAGTACGTCCTAATTAAAGTTAAAGTAAATTTTCTGTTGCCTACTTTGATTCTAGGAAGTTTTCCAGTGCTCGGCTTTTTTATGTGATATACAGCGACATCTCTTAACCACTAATATTGTTTACAAAAATTTTCTATAACCTTATAGATTTCTATAACTTGACAGTTTCCTATAATTCTAAATGTTACATTATATTTTTATAACTAGGGGTCTCTGCATACATTACATTTGTATTTAATTCTTTATCTGGCATAACAGGTGTTATGAAACATTGACCTTTTCATCTGTTACCTTTTTAGGGGGGAATATATGATTCTTATTTACATTAATTTTGGTTTATTCATAATAATTTATATTGTTTAATATTTTTAATTAAACGAATTATTGGTCAGCATTCCATTACTTAATTCTTAACTCTTGTAAGTTATTAAGTGCTTCCAATTGCATTTTTTGTACATTTAAATTATAAAAGTATTTAACGATTATCTGAATTTATCTTTGGTCGTTACTTATTCTGTAAATCCGCGCACCCGATTTGTTTCTTTGGACATACGTATCCTCGGAATCTTGGTGATGTAAGTGATGAACACGGAAACACTTTCACCATCGAAAAACGCTACCATGGGAAGCGGAATGCCGATATCCTTGCCAATTACAGCTGTGCGTTGGTATCAAAAAGTTTCCTACGCCAAACAAAAAGAAAATATAGAAAATATTCCAAATTGTAGTTCATTGCACACATTAGTGATATTATGTGTAATACATTACATCCCATACTTTAATTTAATTTTGTTTCAGTCAGACGTGGTAGAATTACATAGCTTCTTTTTCTATTGTAATTAGAAATAGACGACAAAAGTGTACGTAGACAATAAAAAAATTAAAAATTGATGTCCTGTGTAATCCAAGTAAGTTACAAATAATGTATCTAACTTGAGGAAGTCGCAAAAACTAACTGAGGCTATTTCACTTATAAAAATTAAACTATATGAATTATTCATGAGGGTAAGTCTGGCAAATAATACGAGGCTCGTCCAAAAAGTAAAGAACGTTTTGCTATAACTAAGAAAAAACAAAGGATACCATCACAAAACTTTATTTACAACATCACAGCACCTTAATCTATTTTTCGATGTAA
>JAHWXV010563189.1:0-12009 GCA_024586415.1 Phrixothrix hirtus | reverse complement strand
ATTGCTGTAACAACAGATACATTTTGGTATGCACGACAAACGCTAATAAATCATGTTCCAAAATTACATAGTTTTCTAAATATTTGCAATTAAAGTTGCTGCTTTTTCATTTGGTCTGCCGTATTCACCAAGAAATGACTAATTAACTGTACATCTTTAACGATTGTATGACGCATACAATTTCAGAGCAGTATTAATGTAAGTTCTGTGTTGTTTATTAAATACCTGCAAATGTATTGATACGCTAATTACGAGGGTCATTCGAGAAGTAAATAACGTTCTTTATAGAAGTTATTGTTGGATATAATGAAACAAAGCTTTACTTTACAACAATTTGATACCCAAGCTACTTTGCTACATAGTTACCATTCAAATTTAAGCACTTGTCGTACTGTTTCATCAGCTTTTCTATGCTATCTGTATACTCAATTGCTGCCAAGTTGTTTAACCACTGATTAACGGATTCTTTAAGTTTATCACTTGGTAGCGGTTTCCACCCAAGAAGTTTTCAATTTGTGGAATAAGTGATAATCACTTAGGGCTAAGTCCGGGCCTTATGGCGGATGTTTAAAGATTTCCCGCACAAATCGCTGAAGCAAGTTCTGTGTCAATGCAGCTTCATGCAAACGTGCATTATCGTGAAGGTGAATAATTTTCCTGGTCAGGATTATGCGCCATTTATTTTGAATGGCGCAGCAGAGTTGATGAAGTGTCTGACAGTAGGCCGCTGCACTTATGGTCTCATCTCCAGGCATGTAGTCGATGCGGAGGACATCCTTACTATCCCAAAACACCGTAGGCATAATTTTTTGGTGCTCAAAATTTGTTTTGCTTTCTTCGGCTTCATTGGGGATCGGCAATGGTGTCATCCCATTGACTGGCGCTTTGTTTCTGGAATGAAATGTGATATTCTAGTCCCATCACCAGTAACAATGTGATTCAAAAGTTCGTCACCATCCTTGTCATATCGACAGAGAAAGGTCAATGCCGCTGTCGTCCGTTTGGTTTTGTTGTCGTCTGACAAAATTCGAGGAGCCCACCTGGCATATACTTTGTTATAGTCCAGATCTTCCATTCGTACAACGCAGTTCTCGAAATTTCTGGAGAGAATGGGTGCAGTCCACTAATTGTGAAACGCCAATCTTCTTAAGTTTTTGTTTCAATCCTTGCTTTGAGTTCGTCAGTTACAACTGAGAGCCGGCTCTAGCGTTCTTCATTGTGAATATTCGTGCGTTCGCTATTAACCATTTTCATACTGACGCTTAGTTCAACACATTACCATAAACCTCAAGCTATCTGTCTATAAATTTCGATGGATCGGAATTTTTGCACGTTTAAAAAGCGGGTAACACTACGAACCTCACACTTTGCGGGATAATTAATTTTATCACACAGTTTAACGTCGCACAGCTAAGCAGTTATCAACCATAGCGGATGGCAGCTGCCGCCAGACTGAAGCGAAAGAGCATCACAGTAAGTGATGGTCGGTGGTGGTTGTGGAGGGACGCGGTCACTTGTCATAAAACAACGTTCTTTACTTTCCGAATGACCCTCCTACTATTTAAAATAAAAGCTATGATTAAATTAAATTTTTAGTGCTCCGTTAAGTATGCAAGTTATAATTTCTTTAAAATATAAACGAGTTTTTTACTTAATAAGTACCGGTTTTACTATATTTGTATTATTGCATAGGGAAATATTGTTTAACAACTTTCGGTTTAAACTTGCTCTACATTGCTCAACATATAAATATCTTCATATTGTTAATATTTCTTCATTGTGTTTGCTAATAATTTGAATTTTGTGGAAATAGTTCAAATGTAAATAGGAAATAAATTACAAAAAGATATATATCTTTTCGTACAAACTAAGGCGGATTAAACAAGCATTAATTTTATACCCACCTATTAAAACTAAAACATATCCATTTTAGATATTAATGAATTAGATTTAAAATAACTAATTCACAAATAATTTATAATTAATAAGCAAAATTGTTAGTAAAAGCAAATTTAGATGACGTAAAAGAATACGTTCGACTACTTTTTATTAAAACACCTGATGACTTTGCACTCGAAAAAGTACATTACTAGTAAATGAAACATGATATTCTGTAAGCAAAAATAAAGTGGAACTTATGTTTCATTTTACACATAAGTATACAAAAATTTTTTTCGAAGTAAATTAAAAATTTTCAGATTTATTAGCTATATGTTCACTAATGACCTAGGTACACGAATGTTAAACAATGCTCTTTATTTTTCGGGCACCCCGTATTATATACTCGTGACATGGGTAACTTACCGTGTCATGGACGTGCTATATCTCAAATAGTGGCAGATACACACATATTTATAAAATTCAACTGCTAGTTCTGTTTCGCTGGCACAGAAAAAGTAGAAACTGTGCTACCACATAAATTAATCTAATGAGATTTTACCTACAGAGGGTTCCGTCTTAGAAAGAATGTTTAGCTAAGGAGGCGCTGTTTCAATTTGTAATGTAATTTTTACAGTTTAACATCTAATTTTGGCATACCTTGACCGCTTCCACCACTTTATAAATTACCTAACAAACAAAATTACTGCAAAATTTTCAAATTAATTTATTTGTCTTAATTATATTTACATTTCGATTTTACAACACAAAGTTATACATATTACCGATTGACCGATTTTAGTATCCATTGACAAAAAAGTTGCTGGATTTCCATAGATTGTTTTTGAGGTTTTAGCCTTAGCGACCATAGATCCCACGGGCCAGTCATAAGATTTGTTATTAACAAACTGTGGATCACCAGGAGTAAATGTATCTATATCCAAACAAATGAAGATGAAAATATAAATGAAGTCACATAACGAACGAACTGGGAAAAAGTCTGACATCAAAAGTAATTTCCGAAGATATCTACGTCAAAGTTGGATGTAATATATTTCTACTCATATACGAAATCTCAAAAGAATCTTTAGGGAAAACTATAAAAACGAATATCCTTAATCCAACGTGCAAGTTAACGACGCTAGGTTAATCGCAGTTTACGACTCCTAAGGCTAACCTATAGTTATAGTATTCTTTTAAGGCTAATGGAAACAAAAACTTTTGATTCAACAAAACAAAGTTATTCTGAAACTAACTAATCTTAACAACAGCTAATTAGTGAAAAGTACTTCAGAAATATTCATTCCTATAACGCAAAATACATTTAATCTATTGTCGATATCATCATCTCAGCTGGAAGGTAGCAAGATGGTATCTTGAAATCTCTCAGGTATATTCTTAATCCTATAATAACATCACAATGGCTATTATGAAGTTTTTAAGACAAATAATGTTCCAAATTTTGTTCACTGAATCTGTTAAAACTATTTTATAGCTAAAATGTCAACTTTATTTATTACTTAACTCATGATGAACATTTATTAATACTGAAGGCGTCCAAGACTTTAACTGTTAAAGCAATCTTAGAAACATCGGTTTTTTGGAGCCATTTCAATTCGATATTATGACACAAAAAAACTGTAAATTAACCTCCTGGTTATTGTGTTAGATTGCCTATGAAAAGTATCCTCTATAACGTAACTATCGTTCATTGAAAAATGTAAAACACTAGTTAGTATGTTTTGAGCTAAATGTTGTATTAGGTTGTGATGCAATTTCAATATATAATAAGGAAACATAGGAATTTTTAAGAGGTTAAGCAAGCAGGTTGTAAAACTAGATTAATATAACCGTTACGTAAATTGTGTGATCATTTTAAAATACTTGAATAAATAGTTGGACAATAATTGCAAAGCTGAGTGCTTGTTCAACTATAAATAATACATACAGTTTTAAACTGGGTAGATAGTTTTGCTTAAGGAGTAAATAAAAGGCGAATAAAAGTCTTCAACTAACCACTGAGTCTTGCACTAGCCTCAAAGTCTTCAACTATCCACTAACTATTAATCATGTAAGTCTATTAGAAACTTGACTTGTGTCAATTCAGTTACTATTAAGTGAATCATGTAAGTGTTTAATCTTAATTATAAATAAAATCCAGAATAGCTAGACTATTCCATCACAATACCAATGGTCTCATTAATTTAAAGAAGATCCCAATGCTAGTGAACTTCAACTACAATTACTATCTGAGAACCTCCTGTCCAACGCAGTTATCACAAGGTAATAGAATGCTGGCAAATATATGATGCAGATATACTGGGTGTTTCAACTAACTGTAGGTCAAAGCCCAATAATCCTCTTATTGTTAGTAATAGAGAAATATTATTTAAAATAAACGTGGGAAACCAAATGAGACATACTTTAAAAAGATTATAAGCTAGTCAGCCTGTTTCATAATTAAATAGTGTTCTCATTTTTGCTAACTATACAATGTTAAAATGTGGATTATGTTTATATTATAATGATTTTGACATGGCTGCTACGATAATTTAGTATTTTTCTGAAAACAATAATATCTCAATGAATATAGTAAGATCAAAAGATATTTGACTCAAGTTTAGAGAATGATTTATAAAATTGAAACGACAGAAAAGATGTTTAGAGATTTTAACAAAGATATAGGGTGCAGCGATCTATTTGGTGCTGACGTCTCTAAACGAGGACGAAATCATGATCCACGAGTGGCCGTGCATTTGAAAATGCAAAACTTTGTTGTTCGCCTGTCTACATTTCTATGTAAGATTATGCGATTTTTAGTCGTGACTATCCTTGCAAATGTTCATATTTTTGAACTTGCGGTTTTATGGCTTTTCACTCATGTAGGTGTTCTATTCATTTAGAATTTAAACCTTATGCTTTATAGGATATCTCTTTCATCTTTGGGTTAATATAACCACCTATAATTCAAAATTAGGTGGCTCTGCCATAAAATAAATATATACTGCTCTATTTCAAAAATTGAGATAATTATCATTTCGAGTTTTGACCTACTCTGTATGGCAGTTGTTACATTTCTTTTTGAACTTATTGTGAAGAACAAAACCATACCATATAGTAAAATTTATGACGATAAAAAAGGTGTCAAATTCCCGTTATTTAAAAATATAGATAACGATCAATTCATGTCTATTGTGGCATAAAAAGTGGCTATATCCTTTGAAATATCCTATAAAAGTTAGCAAAACCCTCAATTCAAATGTGAAACAATAAATAGGACATTCATTTTAAAAAATATAAATTTGAATCGGCGTTGAATTATGAAAACTATAAAGTTTAAAATATTTTAAAATGAACCCTGTTTCATATCCTGCATTTATTATAAACAATACTTTTAGTATAGAGAAAGTATTTTTTTCGTCCAAAAGTTTCTATGTCGAAATTTAAGTGGAAATACACGTTTTCGGATCCCCTGAGTATGAAAATCATGTTTTAAAAATGGGCCTATCTGTGTATGTCTGTGTGTATGTGTGTGAACAGAATATCTGGAAAACGAAAAGCCGTAGATAAACAAAATTTTATATTTGAGTTTGTATCTCCCCTCGCACGCGATCAAAACAATTTGTCTAAAATTCAATAACCGGAAGTACCATTTTACTCTTGTCATTTTCTGGTTTATCGCGATTTCTCGAAATCGGCTATAACGGTTTTTTTAAATTTATTGTATTTCTTGGACATTTAATACCCTTTGATATAATTAAGATAATTTCTCAGAAAAATTTCCGTAAAACGAATAACCGGAAGTACTCTTGCCATTATTAACCCTAAATAAAGTGACTAGGAAACTGAAAATCCCAAATAAATGAAAATTTATATTTCAAATCCTAACTACCTTTGCATGCTAAATCAAGAATTTTGTTAAAATCGAATAACCGGAAGTACAACTTTATTTCTGTTATTTTTAGATATTTTCCGAATTTTTGGTTTTTCGCGATTTTCTTGAAAGCAGCACTAACGATTTTTTTTACAATTTATTGAATTTCTTGGATATTTAATGCCCTTTCAAACATTTAGGCTGTTTCTCAGAAACTTTTCCGTAAATTGAGTAACCGAAAGTACCTTCACCGTTAACTCAAAGCAAAATAACTATGAAACTGAATATCCTAGCTGAATAAAAATTTATATTTGTGTCCATAACTACATTGGTATGCCAAATCAAAAATTTGATTAAAATGAATCACTGGAGGTTCCACTTTATTTCTGGCATTTATAGATATTTTCGGAATTTTCGTTTTTCGCGATTCTTTTGAAATCGGCTGCAACAATTTTTTTTAAAACTTGGTAAATTTCTTAGCTACTCCATTCCGTTTTATACGAATCGACATATCTCAAAAACTAATTACGATATATGAATGAAATTGTATATTTAAGTTTTTTATCTTCTATACATGAAACGTCATGAATTTAGGTAAAATCGAATGACCGGAAGTGCCACTTTATTCTTGCGATTTTTAAGTTTTTTTGTGATTTTATGGAAAACAGCTATAACTTTTATTCTAAAATGCGCTACGGTTATTATGTATTTAATGCCCCTTTACGTGAACTTAACAGATTTCCTGAAAAAATGGGTCAAAGCATGGTATCAGAGAAAATTTTCGGAGTTAAGCAGCATTTTACTAGTCCAGTAACTTGGATGAGTGGCCATTACAATTATCGTATCCAAAATAAACGTAGACAATAATATAATCATTTGTGGACACTATTGGAGTATCAATGTGCATAAGAGAAAGTCGTGTGTTGTTTCACACCAGATTTTTTATATTTCTAACAATGACGGGGTCACTGGATTTTGATACAATATTTAAACACCTTGAATATATGTAAATATAGATATTCTATCCTACTAATTCACAATTACACCCACTAAAACTTACCCTTTGTCAGCTGAATTATTAAAGGTTTTCCGAAACATGTTCGCCTTAGTTAATGTAATACTTGCTATTAAGGAAACTTAAAAGGATATTTACTAGGTTGTGTTATATGAAATAGTGATAAGTTTATAGAATTTCTGGAGAAAATTCACCAAGTACATACACAGGATCTAATATTGTTAATTGAATAACTACAGAGCCTTTACAATATTTTATAATAAAGTCAGCTACGTTAGTTTGCATCTTAGATCAGATAACTGCTTTAAAGCTGTGTAAGCATTTTTTGAATTCCTATTCGTTGGTTTAATGCTAATGGTCATTTTTATTTATGTAGTAAATCTATTAAAAAGTTTCCCTTTCATCTTAATACATTTACATTCTTAGCTTATAAAACATCTATTTTTAAATATTAGCTTCAGTGCTAGTTTTAGGTCGAATTTAGGAAAAGAATTTGTCAGTATCACCTTTATAGGCTTCCCGCCAACAACGTACCTCTTAAATGGTATTAATTATGAAATATAGCTAATTAAGCATTGTTAAAAGAACTTTCTATTACACTCATTTACAAATAATTAGTCGGTGCCGCCCTATCTGTTCATTACTTACAAAAATTAAAGCCACTTATGTTACTGATACAGTCTAGCTCTCCTTTTATAGCTTTAAATCGGGATACGGAAAGATTGTCCCCAACAACTCGAATCCCACAATTCGTCCACACCTCAAGTGATCCCTCCACAATTCGTCCCTCTAAAACTCGTCCCTCCAAAACTCGTCCCTCCACATCTCGTCCTCCACAACTCGTCCTCATAACTCGCTCCTCCACCAGTTGTCCCTCAAAACTCGTATAAAATAATGAAGTAAAATCTGTTCCACCTAAGGAGCCGCCAAGGTTTAATATTAATTTAAACCCAACTTGTAAACCAAATATGTTAAAGTACCTAGCATTAAATGAATTGGGGCATATTAGCAACTTTGTGAAGTTAACTCTTATCGGTGATAGTATTGTACTAGACGTACTTTTGGGTACAAGCTGCAAGCCCTTACCAAAATATATAATATAATTTATTATTAGACGATAGATTCTATTATCCACATGCAAATACATATATTATATCTAAGTAATGAATGTGCCTTGATTTTTAATTCTCAGTCAGTGTTAGACGTTAATAGTTATTGAAATTCTTATAAATTGAAAACTAAATCATTATTGAAGGATTGCTTTGACATAATTAGAACTATTAATCTTTTTCATTTCATTTAACTTGTGGTCTTAATTAATTTATTGTAACAAAACCAGTTAATTGTGTAAAAACGTTTATTTATATTCACTATTAATAGGATGATTTATATACACTTATTTATTTAAATACTTATTTCTCGATCCACTAACACCAAACATTTATATTTCTATTTAGGTATATTTATATTTATATCTATATCAGTAGTGGACAGTACAAGATTCTAATTAAAACTAAACTATGAGGCCACTCTCGTACGGACCTTATTTTCTTTGGGTCAGCTACTATAACTTTTTTAGAGACTACATCACCCAAGTATTTCGCTTTATTTTGAAACAAGTTGTACTTTTTCGGCTTAAGTTGTAGATATGCACTTTGTAGTCTTTGAAACACCTCTTCGAGATTTTTCAAGTGTTCGTCGAAGGTATTTCCAATAGCTATAACATTGTCCAAGTATACTAGACATGTTTGCCAAGATAACCCTCTTAGGATCAATTCCATTAGCTTTTCAAACGTCGCTGGTGCATTGTGCAAGCCAAAAGGCAACGCAGTTAACTGCCAGAGACCAAATCCAATAGAGAATTCTGTCTTTTCCCAGTGCTCAGCCCCCATATCGACTTGCCAATATCCACTTTTCATGTCTAAAGTCGAAAACCATTTGGATCCGGAAAGCGTGTCTAAAGTGTAGTCAATTCTGGGTATTAAGTAGCTATCCGTTTAGGTTACATTGTTTAAACGACGATAATCCACACAGAATCGAGAACTGCCATATTTTCTTCTTAACCAGAACAATTGGCGATGCCCAAGAACTACTAGATGGCTATATTATCCCTTCGCAGGTCATGTCCTTGATTATTTGTTCGGCTTCATCTTGTTTAGATAAAGGCAGTCCACTTGGTCGTTGACGTATTGGTTGGGCATCGCCGGTATTTATTTTATGCGTCACAACCTTTGTTATTCCTTTCAAATAGTCATCTGTGGCAACTATATCGGTATACCGTTGGATAAACTAACTTGTTTTAACCTTTTGCTCATGAGCTAAACCATTATCCAAGGGTTCGAGTGTGGCATGAAGTTTCGATAAATTCTCTAGAGGAAAAACCTTCTCACTGGCTTTTGTGCACATATGAGATAGGTGTGCACGTTCCTAATTCGGTGGCCTTCTTGAAGGTAATTTGGAAGGTATTGACATTAATCAAGCAAACAGGTGTTGTTTTCTTGGCCTCGGTCGACATTCTTCTAGCTAGAATACCACTACCAATATCTATCTTACTGGTTTCTAAAGTTTCGATACATCCTGCCCGGAAGTCACCATCTAGCTGGCCTCTGCTTGGCAACAATGTAACTTCTTTTGCTACTACTACTACTACTACTACTACTTTTATTGCATGGTCAACCCGTTGATTCATGGGTATCTTTTCGTCACGAATTCGTCTGATGTGATTCTTTAAGCCTAAGGCAAAGCTAAATTAAGGCATTATGTCTATACCCAATATAACAGCTTCTTCAATATCAGCTACTGGCACGCGATACGTTAACTTCCTACAACCTATCTCAATATCTGTGATAATTTCACCACGAACGGTTGCGCGGTTTCCTGTAGCTGTACGTAATCGCACCTATGATGTCAGTAATCTTCTATTCCCAACAACGTTGGTTTTACTATTGTTTTTGTTGCCCCTGTATCCAGTAGCATTTAGCAATTCCTTCCTACGATTGTTCCGTTAATGTAAAGACTATTTGGTTTATGTTTTAACGATGCCACTTGTATGGTGACTTCCGGGACATGGCTAGCAGAGATCGATATTCGTCCCTTCACATCGATTCTTTCTAGTTTTCCTGGTGCTTTGTGTTATTATCAGGACTGTTCATAGCCTCTTGGCAATTTCTCTGTACCTGTCCTCACTTACCACACTTCCAGTATAGTGGTTTACGTCCCTTTGGTTTTTACGTCTTAGGTAAACTCAATAACATTATTTCTTGTTTGGAAGCTTCAAATTACAATACATGAGCAAGGTCACGTGGACGTGCTAATCTAAGTACCTGTTGTGTTTCAGAATCCCTAAGACCATCGATAAATGTTTGTATACCAATTTTTTCAATAAAACCTTTTGTAGCCGTTGGGTATGGTAAACTTACTAGCCACTCAATTTCAGCTTCAAATTCCTGGAAAATCTCTCCAAGCTTGTGTACACGATTTCTTAACTGAGTACAGTAAACCCATTGCAGATGTTTATCGCCAAATCGCATTTCCAATCGTGAAACAGGGAAATCGAAATTATTCCATAGATCGTTCGGTATTATTTGTAGAATGTCTAAAGCATCTCCACATAGTGTCACTATTAAAGCAGTTGCCTTTTCATCAATGATGCATCCATTGGATGCTGCGGCTGCCGCGAATTGTTTATGATAATTGGCCCAAGATGCCTTGCCATCATACGAAGGTGCTTTAACGTATCTTCTTATACTTGACATGCAATTTTCAATAACAGGCAAGTGTTCAGCTTGCTGCACATTCATTTCTGTTAATTGTTCACGAAGAACCGTGGGTGCTTCCTTCTTAGACATGCTGACTGCTTTATTTACGGTAAGGAGAATAAACTTTTGGTGTAGTTCATCACACTTCTTAGTTACTTCCTCATATTTTATTGCCATCTCATTGATAAAATCTTCAATTCCTTTTGTTAATTTATTTTGACCTGTGTTAATCGATAACATTTCTTCTTTTAATTTGTTTGTAATTTCTTCTTTTAATGCATCTTGGCCTAACTTAATTTCATTTTGTAATCTATTTTGATTGGACTCTATTTCCTCTTTCAATTTGCTGGTAATTTTCTCTTTTAATGTATTTTGGCCCTATTTAATTTCATTCTGCAATTTATTTTGATTCCATTCCATTCTTTTTTTGATTGGAATCCATTTTTTCTTGTAATTTAGTTTGATTGAGTTCTATTTTATCCTACATCTTTTGCATCATTTCCATCAACTACTCTATTTTTTGTTTGTCCGCGCTTCTTATCACTGGCATATATAAACAATTAGCATTAGCTTTTAATTAATAATAGCTTGTGAGCTTATACTTTTAATAACAAACCCGCACCCGACGTCAATGTAACGAGGTTACTTAATTGTTTTAATACTTTATTTATATTCATCAATAATGGGATGATTTATATACACCTATTTATTTAAATATTTATTTCACAATTCACTATCAAACAATTATATTTCTATTTAAGGCTGTTCTACAAAGTAAAATTAGACAATTCTTATATCTCCGTTATTTTTCAACCGATTGTTATGAAAATGGCGGATGATATCTATTAAATTATTTTAAAATTTTTGATATTTTTATTTTTTTCAAAGATCTCACATATTTTGAGATAAATTAATTAAAATCAAAAATTTAAATTTTTGCCGAGATCAAAATATATATTGAGCTTCTCTAAAGGTGTTTACTTCTATAAATTTTTTTATAAAATTTCGAATAACGGAGCTTATAGCGTTTATAGGTTTTTAAAAATGTGTAACTTTAAATTTGTCGAGGATGCTCTGTCTCATCTATAGTTGCCCAAAACGAGTCAAATCCGTAACTTATAATTCGCTCTGGACGACTATAACTAGACTTGTAAAATATTATAAATCATTTGAAATTTGAATGTATTTATTTGTTCAAGATTTACCGGTCTAGAAAAGCATCAATAATCTTTTCCAGTACTCGTATTACTGTGACAGAGAGTTGTTTCAGGGTGCATATTTTGAAAGACAATAGTATATATTGAAAATTAAAATTGATTTACTAAATTGCATAATTTATCAGTGCTACCCCATATTATGATTTACACTTGCATGTATGTATCCTAATCGTCCCAAATTATTATATCCATGCCACATATCTTTATAAATAGTACTTTCTGGGAATAATAATTGTAATTTATATATTATAAATTAGAATATAATGT
>JAHWXV010563163.1:0-13493 GCA_024586415.1 Phrixothrix hirtus | reverse complement strand
CTTGTGATCGTTTGCTATATATAGTCTGCATAGAGTGCGCCAACGTGGAAATTACCGTCAATTAAGCGAATTTGGCAGAGGTTATACTGTTAGTTTGCGTGAAGGTGGTTTGTTGTTCAGAGAAATTGCAAATCACCTTAACCCGAACCAATCCACAATTATCCATTGCTATCAGGCATGAACTAGGGAGGACCAGTAAAGTCGCAGAAAAGGAATCGGGGAGCAAAGAAAAAATGAGGTGTAGGATCGCTATCTTTGACTTATGGAAACAAGAGACCGATTCTCCAGTACCAGATCAATTGCCGATCAATGGTTAGCTAACGAAGGTCGTCCTGTAACCCTTCGAACGGTTTACTGCAGAATTAGAGCTTGCGGCTTGCAATTCTATCGGTCACTTCTTGTGTTACCACTAACGATTTAACACCAACACAAACGTTTGAAGTGGTGTACGTTGTGATTCCAGTGGAACTTGAAGTGGCGTAGGGTGGTGTTCAGCGATGAATCTAAGTTCTATTTGGCGATGCATGATGGCCGTATGAGGGTCAGACGAAGACGTGGAAAACGTCGCATTGTTGAATTTACTGTTGTTGCGAGGCATGTGCACCACACTGTGGGAATTATGGTATGTGGTGATATAACTTATTGGAGTAGGTCTCGTTTGGTATTCATCCGAGGCAATATGACCGCCCAGTGATATGTAAATAAGGTGGTAGAACCCCATATTCTTCCATTTATTCAACAGTTGGAAGACCAACTTTTCCAGCAGGATAAGGCCCGCCCCCATATTGCAAGACGTTCAATGGATCACTTTGCAGAGGACAATGTCAATCTCTTGGCATGGACACTTCGATCTACCGATATTTCGCCCATAGAGAATATTTGCAACATTATGGGGAGAAAACTGAGGAACTTTCTGCATCCTCCGCAGACGCTATAAGCTTTACAGCACGAAATACAGGTTGTTGGAGACACAATACCTCAATAGAAAATCGACCATCTGCGAAATTCGATGCCACGAAGAATGAGGGAGTGTATAACCAATAGGAGGGGATCAACCCGTTATTAAAAAAAATTATGATTATATTTTGTTCTTTTTCTTTAAAATTTTAATAAATTTCTACCTTTTAGTGGTTAAAAGTTTCTGCCGTTTGGTCAAAAAATGCCTACGCTTTCTTGGTGTTGCGATTTCCATGTCACTGAGTATATTTATAGAGTTGTTACGGTGACGGGGAGCTATCCTTGTTTTAGTTGTTTTTAATACACTCTTTCTATCGATAAACACTCGTGCACATGATAACACTTTGCTATCGACACTAACAGTTTCAAGCGCTCACTCAGGGATTCCGAGATTGTTGCGCTAATCGATGTTAATGTTAGCCATATGTCCAGAAATACGATTTCTCACACGTCTCTTCAACTATTGCTGACAAATTGACTACCAGAGACAACAGAAGCCAGCTTGGCTCGTCAGTTTCCGAAAGCTTTAAGGGCACGCACTTTTTATGAGCTTCCTGCATCACCTACAATGTGTCCAGTCTCGTTATTTAATAACTCCACGCTGTATATGATACTTAACAGTGAGATGATTTTAACTAATTTTTGTTTGTAAATATTTATGTTTAAGGAATACAAATAAATGTTGTACCATTTGCGAATTTGTTCCCACGTCATACATATGTTCCCGCGTATACTAAAGTATTGTTTTTAGAACGATTAAAATAGCTATTTCGCTTCTTAAATTTATTATTACTAAATGAAATTATTCATTTAAATTCCGATATTAAAAAGAATAAGTATAAAACTTACCCTCAAGATAGAAGTTTGAGATTTATAAATATGCTTTTTTCTAGCGTCTTCTGAGCTACTAAAGTTAAATTGAAATTGTACAGTGGGCCTAGGTTTATACACAGCCTTTTCATCAATGATTTCCCAATCGTCAGCAATTTCCCCTGTATTTATGTTTACCGACTTTTTCCAATTACGAATTGACCCACAACAAGGAATAAAACAATTCCAAAAATTGTCCTTTTCGTGTTGACTTTTATCGTTATGACGAAGATCTAAAGATACCGTATCTTGAGCGGAAGATTTAGATCTTACGCGAACCGTAGAAACTGTGTTCTGACCGCAGTACGCGCAAAAATTGGACATTTTCAAAAATTTTGTGAAACTTGTTAAAGTAATATACTAGAAAATACTGATTGTATAATCAGGATTCACGTCGGAATTTATCAATTTATATTGATAAGATAAAGTTTATAGCTTTTAACGATTATATCAAGTAATACAGATTTGACGTTACCTTCAAACACAGAAATGCATTAGTTTTTTGTGTAAAGTAAATGAACGCCATTTAAGTACATAATGGATTTTTAATTGAATTAATATTAACACAATTGATACTAATTTAAGTGTATTCCTATAGACGAATACATACACATACTTATCAGACTATGTATCTAGGTAGGTGACCTTTACATAGTAATGAACAAAACATTATGAATTTTATATGCTACATATACCGTGTGAGGTAAAAACATTTTTACATAACTGTATATATTCCTAGATTCTGAATGACGTTTGCATTTTTCTATGTATAACGAAATACGATATTTTAAATTAGGCAATTAAAATACTGGGTGTCCCAGAACGTTCACTCAAGCTAATAACTCCGTCATGACAAGAGCAAAAATTTTAATTTTTGCAGGATATGCATTAGTCGTAAGGAAGCTTACATCGGTAAACATTTATGTTTTGACGTTTAACTTCGATGCTGTTAATGTCAAATTTTGAAAGTCAAATAGAATACCCTGTATATTGTCATGCCAATAAAAAGCCTGTTTTATTTAGAATGCAACGATATCAAACTTAAGGTATTTTAAATATAAATAATCAAAGAAAAGAAACAAGTAATAACAAAAAACGTAAAATTTATACACGAAAAAACAAAAAAAAACTATAACGCGTGTTCAAACTGTTGTCCATTTTGTGTTACACATCTCGCATGTCTATGTAATAAAGTTCTTGTGCGTGCTGCAGTTATCATTTCCAGTGTTACCCTTTGACAAGCTCAACTAATTTTGTTTTGCAAGTATTCTAAATTAACAGGCGGAGTAGTGTATGCAAGTTCTTTAAGATATCCCCAAACAAATAAGTCCATAGGGGTAAAATCCGGCGACCGTGCAGGCCAATGTATGTATCCATATCTTCTGATCCAACGGTCTGGGAAGACTCTGATTAGATATTCCGTCTTGTTTGTTGTGAGGAGGAGCACCATATTGTTGCCACCGCACGACTCTTCTTTCGTTAATGAGCATGCCTTCGAGCAATTCGAGGAAATCAGTCTGCAGAAAATTTAAGAAGCGTGTACTTTGATAGAAGTACGGACCAACGATATGGCCATTTAGTAAACCACACCACACATTTACCCCCAAATGTGTTGAAAATGTGTTTCTCTTAACCAATGCGGATTTTGGTTGGACCAATAATGGCAATTGTGACGGTTTACAATTCCATTATTATGAAAACGGCTTTCATCACTCTACAGAATGTTATTTAAAAAACGGATTATCGCGAATTTTAACTAGAATTCCTGCTGTAAATTGTACCCGTATCTGAGGATCTTGAGACTAAAGATCTTATACAAGGTGGATCGTGAATAGATGGTACTGATGCTCCTTCAATACTCTTTGTATTGATATCTTGCTAATATTCATTGTTGCTGAAACCTGACGGACGTAAGCATGAGGATTGATCCCCGTGTATGCCAAAATATCTATTGAGTTATCTTCACTCCACACATTTCTTTGACGAACGCTTTGCTGTTTGCCGTTAGGAAAAGTACCGCTTCTCAATTTTTATTCGACTTTGGCAAACCTTGTGTGGGCTGGAGCAGTACGATGTTGCGCGTCTAGAATATCTTACGACATTGGTCGCTTATTTGGAAACACTCGGTATATACTTCCGCGTCGTATTAATAAAATCCAATTGGTAAAGTACCAACATTAGCTCTACGTCAAAATCACTTTGTAAATTTAGCAATAGTATAATTTCACTTTATTAACAATTATTAAAAGCTCAAAGAGATCCTAAATTACATTTTATAAAAATAGGAGCATTCTTTTCTTAAAAATATCTATTCAACAATTCTCGCATGAAGGTCATCAAGTTTAAACCCCTCTCATCTTCCCCCCTTCAATTTCAAGGAGAAATACTTGAATTTACTAGTAAGGATCAAAAAGCTATCAATTGAAGTTGCGTTTCAGTAGTGCGCGTCTTGGTAATATTCGAAGATTACAGTTGGAATGTTACCTGTATGTTGATTTAAGGGATCAAGTTATTAGCAGCTTGTTCTATTTCTGCCTATGGCGAATTTAAAGAAAATGGGTCAATTCCAACTCCCTGTCAATTTGAGACTCAAAGGGTTAAATCCGACAAGATTGTATGTTATATACGATAAAGCGGATATCCGCGACCGCAGCCTGTAGCTTTCTATTCCTCCGGGAAGTCCGCAATCTTCAGATTACGAAGTAAGTGATATATCCGTTATTTAACTTCCACCGATTTGCACCCCCTCGTTAAGTTATTCTGGCTGGGGAAAATCCGCCGATCACATAGAACTTCAAGACGAGTTTGTTAAGACCATAAATAAAAAGACTAACGTTTGTGAATTTTTAATTGTTTATAATATTTAAGGTAATTATGGCCAACTTCCTTTGTTCATTCTAGATTAGTTTAATTTTTAGTAACACAAGGGCCCCTTGATTTAGAAATAAAAAATTATTGTTCCCGTTATTCACATTTGGGAAAAATATGTAACTTATTAATTGCATGTCATCTTTAATTTTCTTTATATTCAATTTTTAAATACAGATCTTATTTCATTATATGCAAACCCGTCGTGATAACGTATATCTTCTTTCAGGAACCAGTTAACATTTCAGTAATTGATTACTTTAGGTAATCCGTCGTAATGCGAGGATGAAACCCAGCGACGTGTATAACAAAAACTAAATTACTGTAAGTATATATTAACTCAATTCTAGATATAAAGAATTAGAGATCTGTTTTCTTGTCTTTCGGCCTCTATGGTAACAGCATCTCGAATTATTAACTGATTCGTTATTTATTATTAAAGATAAAGTGGCGCCCTTATTTACGACTATCTCACTCTTATTTGCAATTAGTTATTGATTTTTAAACAACCTACATCCAATCCCTGAATGCTAACTTCATTAAATTTTACGCAATTGTAGAACCCACCCCATTTTTCACTGTGTTGGTCAGAGCAAACCAGTTTATTCAAAGAATTACCAATTTTAATAACCTCAGCGGTGTATGACCCTTTTGGGAACGTTATAACGATTTGTAAATCGTTCTATATACATAAATTGAGACTCTCTCCCATTTTTGTGGCATTCCCCGTAAATTAACATGTCAACATATTCGTTACCCCTAAATAACGTTGGCATTTTGCGGCTTAATGACACATAAATAAGTCGATCGAACAATTTCTATTGTTAATAAACAAACAATCCAAGACAACCATGTCTTTTTGTACAATAGACAATTTCCTTTTCTAACGTATGTTTTTTTAAAATTTTTCATTCAATATTTTTAGGTTTTATATCAATGAATTGTAAATAAAACAGCGTTTTTATTGAGATAACAATATACAAGGTGTTCTATTTCACTTTTAAAATTTGTCATTGACAGCACTGAAGTTAAATGTTAAACCATAGACTTTTATTTATAGATGTAAACTCCCTTACGACTAATGCATAACCTCCTCTCATAACGGAGTTATTAGCTGGAGTGGAGCATAGTAAATAGGACAGCAAAGAAATTGAGGGCAAAATTAAATAGGTCCTAATGGATTCTGTCTATTATTGTTTCACTTAACTATTACATTTATTATTTTAACTTTTAGAAAGCACATGTTGACTTTAATTTCGTTCTTTGTATATTGTTTCTGATTATGACTAATAGAGCCAAATATGTAGAGCAAGACTATTTCGTATTCCAAATAATGCTTCATACACATGACTTCTTAAAAGAGAATCATTTTCTTTCATGTTAACTAGCAAATACAAATAGGTACAATAAGGGGAAAACCGTTTTGAATCAAAATCGCATGAAGTGGCTAGCGTAACTCTGCCCTACAAATGTTAATAGATTCGTAGACTGCGCAAAATCTCTTCGATGGTGACGCAGAAATTAGGTTTATGTCTAATCCCTACACATTTCAGAATATTTTTAAAATATTAACCTCTCGGATTAAATAAAATATAGGGTTCAAAAGCTTTTAGAAAATTATATGGGCGACTTGCATACGTCCATAACAATCCTTTATGCAATTTTTCAACACAATACAGACTTTTTTGGAAAACAAAAATATAGACTAACAATATAAGAAACGCTGTCATACTGCTTTCTTTATATTGAGAAAGTGATAACTATTGGAGTAAATAGATAATATAGAATCACATAAAAATGACCCTAGAACATATATGATTCGAAATCAGGTAAATGAAGATCAGTACAGCTTGCTAGTAGTGTTGGGCGTAGATAAGGTCGATAATGGTATTAGGTACGTAGGTAAAATAAATGAGTGGCACCTATTCCAGACTAGCATAGTTTAATTCTGGAGGTGCGACGAAATTGTATATAAAATATCTTATCTGTAGCAGAACAGAAGATGTCCAGATAAGAAAGAAATACTAAATACAAAATTGCTTACCAGTAGTCAAAGTATTAACATCAATCGGTATTTCGGATTACAGGAGAAAATTTTCGAACTAGTTCGGTATCTACGTAACGAAGTTGTAAGTATACGTTAAAAAACCAAGTAACTCAAACTGGAATTTTAACATTATAGGTATGTGACATAAATATTTTGTGGACCGTTGAAATCGATTGCTATGAAACAAATAATAAACTCAATATATTTATGCGAAAATAGATGTTCATCAGTCAAAGTACAAAAGTCAAACATCTTTAAACATTTAATACTCGAGACTGTGAACTGAAATCTGTTTCACACAGGTATTCGAATAAATCAACGTAAAATTAAATTTTTGGGGAGCTCCTGCGTATTTATGGGAACTCAATTTAGCAGAACGAATTAGTTATCAATATTTTATAATTTCAAACAGTTCTTTACATATTAAAACATACCAGAAAAGGTAATCGTATTTAAGTCAATCCACTCACAAAGAAACAAAGGTTTACTGTTGAAATTGATTTTTAGTTTATATTTATCTCGATATTTATATTCAATAGATGGTTTTGTTTATGTTGAGGTAAACTTTAATTCACTGAGCAAGATCGAATAAATCTATGGTTAGGCAGCTGGAATTTCGAAATCTTGGTACATGACAAAAACTGTCATTAAATTAATTTAAAATGACTTACAACGCGGCGATTTTCTATCAATTTGATCTAATAAAAATAATGCCCTAAATAGGCGATTGGGATTTTCATAGACAGATTCGCAAAATGATGGAACCGTTTCCTTTAAGAAACGGTACGAATTCTTGATTAATACGCAACACCGCATGAATCAATAATGAATCCCAACTTAAATTCAATATATCAGTATATCAAGCATTCCATTTCTAATGTATTTCCTTTCGTTTTTGTAACAACATATTTTTATAGTAATGATTATTTGAAGACATCCTGTATATTATGTAATTTACGAATAATATCCTATTATTGCTTAAATACAACCAAGATTCTAAAGAATTGGGTAATCATTTTTTTTAAAATAAAGAATTCTAAAACTATTTTAAAATATTCCTTTTCATTTTACACTAACTAATAAACGTACCTGCAATTTACATAAAATGTACTTAATTAATTCAAAAGAAATATGCAGTTTTAAATGTATGATATCATGCAAGTACAGCCTCTGTACTATGACCCTGCTTTAGACCGTTGGTTTGGCATGAACGTGAAATAATTTTCAATACTTCCGTCCTTGTTTTTTGCAGATAATATGACATCATATTCTAGTACCGCGATTTGTTTTCATCGAAATTTAAAATAAAAATTGAGGCAAGGGGGGAACTTTTCTTTAAATTCGGTGGGAATAACATATGTAAACTGCAACATGGCTTATAACTATCAGATAAGTTCTGCGATGGAAAAATAAAATTAAAGTGTAAATTAGGTAGTTCTCCTTTTATTGGTATTTATGATAAACTAGTGATCGATTTCAAGATCATACTGGCCAGGTTTTACATCGACAGAAGGTTATCTGTAATTATAGAATCTTTAATCACCATAAGGAATCCACGTTAGGTGAACTGTTTCCATCATCTAGAATACCTAATCTGGCCCCGCTTCATTATCAATGTAAGTCATTTTCGTTTGTTTCGCCTTCTTATCATCTCTACTGAATTGTCAAGCAACCCAATGAAGGTTCAGTGAAACTTCAGTAAACATCATCCAATTAAGTACTACCATAAAATACGAAATCGCTAAGTTTAACGAAAATTAATTCAATTAGTATATTTACTCTGATTCAGGCAAGTGAACAACAATGGTATGGATACCGTGCATTACGAACGAATTTGTTTTGTAATTTTTGTAATCACTTGTGAATGCACAGCTAGCATAGCTTGCCTATAATGGATAAGTTTGATTAATGTAAAAATTAGGTAATGTTGACATATTGGCGTTACTTGTTCGTAAGAAATGGTACGTTTTCAAGGAAAAATAACTTGAAAAGTAAGTTTTACTATTTTGTTAAATTGAAAGTAAAAAGTATGGCATACATTAGCTAAAGGTTATTTATTGGTCGATAGTTTGGTTAAAATGTATTTGAAAAATTACTGAATATATCAATTAGTTAATAATTTCTTCATACCATATAACGTGCGGAAAGGCGTTTTGCGCCCCTAAGGGTGCATGCAATGTTGTTTCCCTGAACTAGCGGGGTTACACGGGTAGTTAGTGTAGAAGGAAGGTTCCACGTTAGATATTAAATTCAATGGGGCTAGGTTCAGGAACGTCTTACAGTTGTCACAACAGGAGAAAGTCGTAATTAATGGCGCCACTTTTTTAAAAGACGTTAGGTTAGATGTTAAAGAAAAATCGAGAACAAAGTCTCCTTTTCCAAAACCTAAAATTCGAAATTACAGTGGTGTACTTACTACGTAGATTTTGAGCGTACACCACTGGGTTTATACTTAGATCGACTCAAGGTAGACTTACAATTTAAGATATTTTTCTTACTTAATTCTAGCAATTCCCTGAAAGAAAAAATTGTTGCTAATTATAGGGATTTTTTTATAACTGCAAAATAATAAAGTCTGCACTAAATAAATCAATGTAATAATAACAAGATAAAATATACAGTTATGAGAGAAAAGCACAGAAAACAAGGGAAAATGAAAACAATTTGTTAACTACAACTAAATTAGGGGACCCCTGGGTTTCTATTAATTAATCTTAGGCTAAATTTAACAAGAGATTGGGTCTTTAAATGGTGGCCTGAACTAAAATAAATACTTGAATTAATTGTAATTTTAATATAGATTGTCTTCAAAAAAATTATCGAAACTGTCTTTAGCATAGTGTTCTAAGTAATAAATGACTACCAAACTTCAGCTGTTCCGGAGGGCAGTATTCATATACGATAAACTATAGTTTCAGTTAAAGGCTTGCCTTAAATTGTAAGGCGGTGAGCTATTTTGTCAATAAAGATATTTTGATTTTGATTTGTCTATTTTTCAACTTGATCGAAAATATATGCTCCAGCGGAGTTTATCAAATGGGCGGTTGTGGGATCTCAAACAGAAGCTTCGAGAATTACGGGATGTTAGGGGCAAACTAGAAGAACGTCACTTACTTGTAGTTCAATAGTTTCGTGACTTCCCAAAACAGGACACAGTGTCGCCTTTAGTTCAAGATGATTTCATACTTGATTGTATTATTTAAATCGATCCTCAGCCCTTCACCAGGAAATAGAACGTGGACTAACGATGATTGATCCTGTTCTAATCCGCCTACGACGTCAATATGTTGAATCTATCAATGATTGGGGCATTCGAAAAAACTCAATTAGGGTAGCTATTTCGTTTAAACTTAATAACACTGTCCAACAACTATTAAAATTCGGGTGTACTTAGCGACACACCCAAATGAAGCATGCTTGTGCTCGTAACCTTTAACCTCAACTGACAGTAAGAACTTCTCCTGAAACACAGGGAATGTTGCGGGGGGTTAACATCTATTTTTAGAAAAGTATACGCGTCTCAAACGCCTGATGACGTACAGGTTTCAAGAAATGCACTTTTTTTACATGGCTTTATCTCGGAATCCCAATTACTGTTGAGTTTATAATAGAAAAGGAATTTGAAATATTATTTTCAACTGAATTATTTATAATTTGAAAATATACGCTCGTAATTTTAAACATAGAGATGCTGACGGGATTTTACGAATTATGTTCGGGCATGAGCACTTATACTTATACCGGGTGTTTTTAAATAATTGTTATAGTTTGTCAAATTATAAGACGCGCCTATAAACTTTATTTTTACTTATAGGCTATTTAAAATTGATATACTAGTGATTTTTTACTTCTAGGTAACATTTAAGTAATGTTACTTATTAGTCGTTGATAATCAGAAGTTTACTTGTTAGTAAGATTCTTTCACAGGTGTATGCCACAAGCAAATTCTATGTGCGCTTCAATACTTGAAGTTGCCTAACCAGATAACAAGTTAAAATTACCAAAGCAGTTAACCCAATTATTGAAATTTACATAATATGGCCAAAACCTATTTTATATTGTAACATTTCCCGGGAAACGTAGTGATAATGTTAAACTCGAATAAAAAAATACTACAGTTCACGTGTAATTATTAAATTCCGGAAGCTTAGTAATTAAGATATTTGAAAAGACAGAATAAACTTTAAGAATGCTTTAAAATCGGACGGAAGTGAGTGATCTTGCGTTATTTTATATAAAATACTTGTATCAATAATGATTGGTCCATTTACAGTTTAATAAAACTAAGTAAACGAACCAATACACCTTGTACAAAACAGAATTTAAGTATATTAATTAAAACAGATATTGCGTGGTATTACGCAATATTTAAATCGACAATAACCGTTCTAAGTAAATCTAGATTACCTTGATAACCTGTAAAACTGGAACAGAAACAATCTAAGCAGATATAAGTAACAATTAGTTAATGTAAATTCGTTTATCAAAATTACGCAATATACAAATGCATTTTTATCAATACCGATAAAATATTAGACGGAGGACCGTCACCGATCGTATTCACAGAATAAAGAAAAAGTATAAGCAATTAATTATAAAAGCTTGCATTTCCAAAGCAAAAAACAGTGTAAACCGTCCCAGATCGAACAATGTTTCTCCGAAAGGTCGAGTATTTTGTATTAAAACTTACAGTGATATTTACGTGACACTTTGTCAGTCCTCCGTAGCTACGAAATCCTGACCGCCGTACCAGATAAAGATCTATGGGAATCAGGTTAGCAGATCTAAAACAAGTTTTCCATTTCCGGACTCTGAAAATTCGGACCGAACTGTGTTGCTGGGCAGCAAGGTCGACCCGATTCCTAAAGCATTACAACCACATTGGTGCCTTTGTTGCTAGGTGTTCTAGTGCCACTGACGTTGTTTATTGCAACCCAGTAAACAGACGACACTTGGGCGAACGTAAATGAGTTGCTGGGTAACCATTTCGGTTCGACGACAAGCGCATCCAGCGTTGCTGCGTCTGGAGTTGTATCGATAGCGGAAATGTACTTGCCCTGAATTGAAAACTCCTATAATCGCCGAACGTGCCAGTAGCGATCTTTGAACGACGCTTGACATCTCATTGTACCCAATGACAAAGGTCGCAGGCACCACCAGGCGTCGCTGCAATAAATTACGCACATAACCGCACTCGCAAGCGGTGCGATCGTGTTTACGTCTCAAAGTTTACTAAAGCAGACAGGAGATCAGTGCTTCGAGGGTCCGGAGCACGTTCTGTCGATATTGATACAACGCGTCGTCGCCAAGATATATTAAATCGCCGTCCATTTTAGTACGACGAACTATTATTTGCTTTTCTTTATTCCAATGAAATCTAAGTTTCAATAATTGTTAGATTATGTGTACCGTTGGAATATTGTTTTAATTTTCCTTTTTATTTTAATAAATTGTTCTGTAAATAGTTTCATTCTTATTATCATTGTTACTTCATAATTAAATCGAGAAAACAAAACAATTATAAAATAATTACCGTGAATGTTCGTTTCATGACAGAAGTTGAAACTGCGTCAAACCGATAATGACGTCTACTGATCAATAGTTATTCCGCAAGAACAGACCTGAAAACAAGGAAACCGAAGTAAACTCATCCACGCGAAACTGAAGAAGAACACCCCAAGAACTTGATCTGCACGATTGCCCTACGCTCTTCCATAATATAATTTCTTTAGTTTTCCTATGTACCCAGTGAGTCATATTGAAACGTTACAATATTACTTGTTAATGAGGGACATTATTACCTAGCATAGATATATTTACCACGAAGTTTAAGATTTTGTATCTCTGATATTCATTTGTTAGTTATTGGCTGCGTTAATAGTCATATTGACACTTTGTCGTCATTACTAAAGTTTCTTGGTCGTAGATAAGATGATACTATACACCAATTTACATAGAAGAAACGGTTAGGGTAATTGCTCCTCCTAGGTATATTATGCCTTTGAGCTAATTAATTATCTATATAATTAGGTTATTAACTAAAATGTTGTGCGTTGTATAATATTGCAAGTATTTAACAACTACGTGAAGAACTGATAATAATGAATAATTCTTTGTGATTACTAATATATCTATTATAATTTCTTCTCGAGAATTTGATAAAGTAAATATCATTTATGATGGATCTATTGAAAAGCACACAAGGGTAGGTTTTTCGCATAGTTTCATTTAAATTAATTGCTGTATAAATAGAGGAAGTACCAAAATAAGTAAAGTATTCTTATTTACGTAAAATATACCAATTTATGATAATTTTTTTAAAACTCACTTGACATCAGAGCTCAAGTGACTTACTGGTCCAATTTTCAGTTAGGCTTTGCTATGTTAGTCGTTAAATTTACTTTTCGAACCAAGGTTATGACGAACTTCGAATATATTGTATTATTACCCATTCTAAGATTAAAATTTTAATAGATAAAATTATTAGAAATGGCTATCATAAAATTCAGTATTAATTCAAAGTTCGTAAACAATGAAAAATAAATATTAACTAAATCATTAATTAGTTGTCAAAAATCCTATAAAAAAATCGCGTGTGAGACAACGAACGACTTTCTCTTACACATTTTAAATTTAATTTGAATATTGACGTTAGTGACTATCCTATACACCTAAATTGTAAACTTTAAAATTAATTTAAAAGCATAAATAATTCATCCATTTATAATTTCCTTTATACATGCACTAAGAG
>JAHWXV010563124.1:0-15262 GCA_024586415.1 Phrixothrix hirtus | reverse complement strand
AAAAAAATCGACTTAATGTTTGGGTTTATCTTCAGCATCTCCAATTATGGTTTGGCACGAACCCACCCGACACAACTTTCTATATTTCGTTCTTGTCTCTATCTGTAGCACAAATCTGTGTTATTAGTCCTGAAGTTTAAAAGACGAACGATTTGCACTCAGTACTTAACCACATGTACCGATTTTGAACCATCTTTGATCAAACATTTAGTAAATACTGTCGCATTTATTTAAAAAACTTCCCTGCGTTTTCCCCTTGCCTTTGAGTAACGCAGTTCTGTTCTGTATACAAACGGCAATTTCGGCTTTAAAAGTTTATATAGAAAAAACAGCACTTTTTGGGAAGCCTTCAGAATTATCTAGGACTAAAGTTTTGAACATGCAACATGCAGTAAATTGGGTCATCCAATTTTAGATAATCAAAATAGATCATTGACATTATTTTGTCTTTAAATGGACTTACCAGGCTTTAAAATTTAAATCGTTAAGTAGCCAGTGGCGTAACATCACATGCAAGTTATGAAATTGCGGTTTATAAATTTACGAGCAATTATTTCACTGATAAATTGTTAAACCAACGATTGTTAGCTTTTGCTAATAAACAGTAATTACAGATGTGTTGTTGGAATATAATAGAACTTTCTTTCGACCTTTTACGTTACTTTAATTTTACTGTTCATTACACACAACACATAAAAATATTCATATGTAGACATAAATTATTCCACGTCTAAACTAATAACATTTCACGTAATTTCTGTGACCTTAAAAATTATATTTGATCAAAATTTCATTGAATCACTTGATAATTATATACTAAATCTTAATAGCTTTTTAATGTGACCTACTCGGTTTTATTAGATCTAAAATAATATGTTTCTACAAAAACGTTTCATTAATTGAATGTAATCGTATGTAACATTTTATGGTACCTTTGATATGCACAGCATATTCAAAGAAACTTAACTAATATGGAACACTTCTTGAGGGCAATTCAGGTAATTATCATAATTATACGAACTAGATTTCTATCACATCATTAACTACAATTTCACTTATTTTTATTAAATCCTACTAAGCTCCACCCATCTTTATTTCAAAAATAAAACCTAAGTCAAGCCATAATTTTCAATAGTAACGAACTAACCTTTCTGAAGGAGAATTAATGAATTACCGAAATAATTCAACAATTCCAGTTTATTACTTTATGAAAACACCCTGTATATGGTGGACTTGATTTTTAATTGGAGCACCATTACGAATATTTGTTTTCAAATTTCATAAAATTTTATGTTTGCTGCGCAATTTATCACCGCAACCTTTGCGCGCTTATTTATTCTTAAGACGCTGAAAGTTTTCAATTGAGTGATTTCTGCCAGTCTCTGTCCTCAGCGATTGGTATACCCCCCTTTACGTCCAAAGAACTCGAGTTCGAAGTCAGCCGATTTCGATAATTGTTCATGTCATGTTTGACACGTTAAAACCCTCTACTGGAGGCTTAAACGCTTTCAGAATCGTCAAAATGACCATAGAATTTGCAGGAATGAAGACCAACGAAATGTCCACATTCCGAATCATCAACCACAAAATAAACTAAAACAAACTAACGTCCAACTCTATTGTTTGGGACATAGTTTCTCTTCAAGTGGAGTTTAAAATGTTATAAATCTCCTGATCTTCAAAATCGCTTTGGTATTCGACTATTCTTGAAGATTTACCTTTTCAGTTTTCCACATTTTCCATGTCTTCCACTATTTTCAATATTTACCTGCTCATTAAAATTTTTATTAACTTTTAATTATTTCCATATCAAGTTTTTCTGTCTTTCTTACTGTTAGTTATTAAACCAAAAATACCTTACGACCCCTAATTTTCAACCAAAAAATAATTTAAATTCTAAAATCATCCCAAACATCTTCAATGCTTAAATTTAAATATCTTATCTTCCCACTTGATCTAAACATATTTGTTCAAGATTTAGGCGCTTATATAGACTGAAAAAAGTTAATTTTAACCATGTAACGTTCCAAAAATAAAGAAACAGTGAGTACAAAACAATAAATGTATGAAACATGTAAGGATTCTCGGGGATTAGGTCGGGTATGCTGAGAATTCTGTCGCGATAGATATCAGTTTCTAGGCGCAAGGTTAATTGCACGAATTAACCAGATCGAAAATAATACTAAAACAATGATGAACATTTTCAAACCGATATGTATGGGATATAATGTAAAGCGTTTTGCACAGTAACAATAAATAATAAGTCAAAGTTAACAATAATAATATATCGAATTATACACACAATGTAAACAATACGCTCAAAATATTAAAATTTAATGGAGTGAACAAAATATATGAATAAAATATAATAAGTAATTAATAACTATTTATCGGCAATTAATAAAGGCGAGAGCATTTAATGAAAAGTTATAACCATATTAACAAGTGTGCTCTTATCACCAGAGTAATTGATATAAGTTGCACAGGTCCTCGAACACAACTTGAATTGATAAATTTCCAGAATAATTTTCTGCAAATTCAAAGTACAGCAGTAAAATGTTCAAGAAAGTTAGAACAATCATGAATATTTAGTCATAGTAACAATTTAAATGTATTTCGATATTCAATAAAGCAAAAATGTCAAGTTTGATGTAATTTAATTAAATAAACGAACATGCTACAACGTGTAATAATAAAAATAAAACCCTAGAAAAATTTCCAAATGTGCCAATTTTATCTAGGTAATTATATTTATCAGGTGGATATAGGAAAATAGTAGGTGGCGCTCATTTACTTGGACATAAATCTATCGTAACGCCAATTTGTCGATCCTAATTTTATATTCTATTCACCGTGGATCCGAATTATTCCTTGTTAATTCAAGCAGTTGCACATCTCATAGTAGCGATTAATACCGTGACAACATTATGAGGTTGAGAACACTTTTCGATGTACGAGAGCGATGGTCCATAAAGCAAAGACGAGTATAAATACCCAAATGAATTTATTACCAAAGTTAGGTACAAACATGGCTGGTATATTGAGGCATTTGTCATATCTGTGGACAATCTTTGCAATTCCCTCTTCATACAACGTTGCCACCGTGAGTTAGCATGACCTTAAGGTTATTTTGAAAATCATCATTAGTCTCGAACCTCTGCCCTCCTGGCCACGTTTTCAGTTCAGGGAAGATATGGAAATCGCCTGGTGCTAAATCGGGACTGTACTCCGGGTGTTTAAAAACTTCCCGTCGAAATTGCTGAAGAAGCTGTTGGGTTACAGCAGCACTATGAGGTCAGGCGTCGTCATGAATCTGAAGAACTCCAGAAGTCAGCATGCCTCTTCTTTTATTTTAAATTGCTCTCAGCAATTGTGGTAAAGTCTGACAATAAACAGTTGCATTAATGATAGTCCCTGGTTCCATAAACTTAACACGCAATATATCTTTTTGGTGCCAAAACACGTTCGCCATAACCTTCCTGTTTTTGAAGATTTGTTTGAACCTTTTTGGTTTGTTTGGAGAGATTGAGTGTGTCCATTGTCCTGACTGTTGTTTTTTTTTGGAGTGCTGCCATTTGGCGGCTTTTGTCGTTATCAAAAAAAAATTTGGAACTCAATGAGCGCACAATTTTTTGTAGTGTAGGTGTTCTGTTACGAACTTGTAAACAGACGATCTTGAAACTTTAGGAAATTCCACACACAACTTACTTATAGTAAACCTCCGTTGTTTTCATGCCACTTGGTCAACTCGTTGAATAATGTCTTCTGTCGCGACAGATTTGCGTCCTTGTCCCTCTTCATCATAACATCGGTTCGGCGTTTCTACACCATTCACGCACAACACCATCACTTGGTGGGAGAGTCAATCATAGCAGCCATATTTACATGTCTGCAACGGGGCTATAGTGGGAGATATGCGTAGTCGCCCTCCGTGCATACCCACCTCCGCCTAATTGATTTGCTGTTTATCTGCACCATCAAAGGTTGAAAAACAACCGTACATATGTATAGCTCCAAAAAATCTCCATGAATTATATTTTATTATTCTGTCAAGAACTAAAATCTAAATCAAAAATTGTTTAATTATTATTATACATTTTACTCTAATCCCTTCACCCTGATTGAAATATGAAAAGTCACTATATTTAGCGGGTTTTTAAATTGTAAAGCTTCAAGGTCATTCAAATTATGAAAATTATAAAAATTATTGCTTCATAGAAATATTTGTTCTGTTTGTTCTGTCTCTGAGACTTCGGGATGCAGAAATTTCATTGGCTTCCTAGGCTTCAACTATAATGGTCATTTCGTCATGCCTACTGGAGTTTTGCCGAATCTGGAAGAGTTTCAGCGCCACTCATGATTTTTTTGCACATTCGTGATTAAAACCGCACATGTAATCTTTTGTTTGTAAGATTAAAGTGTCACTTTTAATCTCAAGGGATTGATTTTACTTTTGCTCCCAAGGGAGATAAATTAAAATTTAATCCTATTAAACAAAGCGAATCCATGGCAACATACATCCGTCAAATCTAATTATTTTTAATTAAACATCAAATCTATTTCAAATTATTCGGTAGTGCAAAAAATAATGTTTATACAAGAGGAGTCCGATTTTAAAGGTACGAGTGACTGGTATACAAACTGGATGTACTAATAAAGATTGGAGCGTTGTTCTGTTCAAGACTCAGTTTAGCTTCCGGAAAGCAAACAAACATTGCGTGTGTAATCGCAGAGTAATCGAAGTGCGAGGTGAATAATCATATTTTTGCAAGCCGAAGAAGTTCGTCAGAGCAAAATTTATTCCAAAGTATAGAACGTTTATGGCCTGAACGTTTTAAGACAAAAATAAGTCAGCGTTTGGTGCAAAAAATTTAAAGATGAACGAACGGAGCTGAAAAGAAAAGAGTCAAACCAAGAACTTGACACGGATGAAAACTGCACAACTCGCACGTGTGATTAGGTAAGAACGTCGCATTAAAATTCGTAAAATTTTTGAAATGACTGGCATTAAATCGTTGTGGATTACTTCAAGCAACTTGACAAGCAGCAGTATTATTAAGGGATGTTCAAACTAGTGTCACGCTGGGATAAATGCCTCTGTATTTATGGAGATTACGTTGATAAATAAACAAAAGTAATTTTGACTTAATCTTTAATATCGGACACCCCCCGTACCCTAGGACTAAATTACGTTTTAATCCTTTTCTGGGTATTAAACAGGGCACTTTAGTCCCTCACATTAACACGGAATCACGGTTTTATTTCCTTATACGAGAGTCATGTTGAAAAATTTACCGACATCGGTCAGGTTTGAACCCACGTCGCTTGGGCGCAGAAGGAAACACGCTCAACTACACCAACCGAATCCGGCTGTTGCAACCATTATTATCATTTCATTATTGTTTGTTAGGTTATACGAGGTGTGTCTATTAAATAACGAAACTATAAACAAAGCAATAAAAACCAGTTATAAGTTCATACCCGTTAATCTTGAACATCTCTGAGCTCGCATCACAAACACCAACGCTCTATGACGTAAAGTTAATTGTGAGTCGTTTTGTTTGGTTGTATCTTCTGATGTGTGTCGGAATAATGCCAAGTTTTCAAGTAGAACATCGTGTCAATTTGAAATACAGGTTTATCATAAAAGAATGGTGGGGTTTCAATAATTCATACGAAGACAGTCGGGAAATTTTGAGATGTTGTAGTGGTATCCCTGTTAGCCTCCAACCCAAAAGTTTGATTATGTTGGGTTAGTTTAGTTAGCGGCTGTGCGCAACTATGTTTTCTAATAAAGAAAAAGCAAAGTGTGTTTTGCCGCTGGCTGAATTGAAGTCCGTAATTTTAGTTCAACGTGAATTTCGACGCGAATACAGAAAAGATTCTGAAGCAGAAATCAACTGGTAGACCAAGAGTATCAGATGAAACGGTTGCACTAATTAGACAATCTGCACTCAGAAGTCCTAAGATGTCCATACCTCGACGAAGCCTAGATTTAGGTATTCCAAAAACAACAATTCACAAAGTTTTACACAAAAAATTGAAATTACACGCATATAAAATCCAGCTATTGCAGGAATTGAAACCTGATGATGGTGTAAAACGTTTCAATTTCGCTGTTGAAATGTTGAAGAAAATTGTGGAAAACCAATCATTTCTAGATGATATAATTTTTACAGACGAAACTATATTTCATATCAATGGGTGTGTTAACAGATACAATTCACGCATATGGGGATCTAAAAACCCTCATGAAATTTTTGAGAAATAACGCGACTCGCCTAAAGTGAATTTTTGGTATGGTGTGACGAAAAGTCGTGTAATAGGGCCTTTCTTCTTTGCAGAAAAGACAATTAATGGAATCGTGTATCTTGATATGTTAATCAATTATTGATTTCCTCAGCTGGATGAACTCGAAAACATTCAACAACTTCATTTCCAACTAGATGGCGCACCCCCGCGCTTTAGTGCATATATCACAGACGCTTTGTATGAAAAGTTTGGACATCGATGGATAGGCCGACAAGGACCTACGCTCTGACCTCCAAGGAGTTCAGACCTGACAACTTGCGACTTTCTTTTGTGGGTATATATCAAAAACATTGTTTATAGTCAAAACATTCGTGGCCTACATCACTTAAAGAACAGGATTTCTGAAGGAATGACAGCCATTAACGCAAATATGTTAACTAACGTTTGAACAGAACTTGATTATCGATTGGATATTTGCCGAGCGACTAATGGCGCACATCTAGAAATTTATTAGTTTATTAATTATATAAAAAAACTGTTTAAGACGGCGATTTCAATGAATAAACAACATTAACTGTAAGTAATTCTGTTTTCATTTAATTCATGTTCAAAACCCCACCATTCTTTTATGATAACCCTATATTTAGAAAAATTGAACAAAACACAAACAGAATGTTTTGAAATACTCACTACGACTTATGGAAAATGGTTTCATTCTTCATCAGAATAATACGACTGCTCACACAGCATCGTGCGATTTTTATTTTTTCCAAATATTAAATCAGTGCTTAAAAGAACTTGTTTTGAGTCAGTTTGTATTGTAAAGAAGAAATTGGCGTTCTACAACGGGGTTTATTCAAGCTTTAAACTCTTCGATAATTTAAGAGGGACTGTTATCCACAAGCCGACGTGGTAGGGATTTATTAAAGTAAACGTATTTAATCTTGTAGCAAATTTGGGGGAATTTACAAAATAACATATACACATATAAAAAAATACAATTTAACTCAAAGTTTATGTAAAATTCATGGGTTTCAAAGGACCACGAGAATTATAAGCTTGTCGAAGCTCGTTATGGGGGAATTTAACATTTGCTTGCAAATCACTACAATTTGACATAAAACAAGATACAAACAATGAAATAAAATAAAAAACGTAAATTGCTTCTTTAACTTGCAATTTGTTGTAGGAAACACAAAGGAATTTAAGGTATTGGATAGCTAGAAACGATAGGTGATATTTTTACAACCACTGCAAAGTGGATTGTAAACGACAGAAGTCTTGTTTTATATCTGGAGGTTGAAAATTGCACAATAATTATGTTATTGAACACCACACGAAACGAATTCCTTTTATGTTGTAATTAACACAATTGGGATTTGATTTGTAATGCCATTGTTGGCAATGAACGACAGAAACGACATGAGGTGGTGTGACTTTTAACACCTACGCGAGAATAATAATTGGGTGGTGCTTGTACTTTGAACACCGAAGCAAGCCTAAGCGGTTGCAGTTTTAAATGCAACGAAAGTGAGGTGTCGCGAATTGAGCGATGTTCAGTAATAACTTAAATACTAAGCTTTTTGAAAGCGTTCAAGAAAAATGTACCCAAAATTAAAAATACGTAAATATATAAATAGATTCAAAACATAAATTGAATATACACAGCTGGCGCAAACATTTTGAAACAACTGATAGAGATTGATTAAATACGAGCAATGAGTTTGCAATGTCAAAGTAACTAACTGAAAATGTTAAGTGTTAAAATAAAATTTAAAACTATTTGATGTAATTAGAAAATTAATATGTTTATATACCAAGGAAGAAAACAGAAAGTAACTTTTCTAGTTACTTTTCCTTGTGTATTCTTATTTCAGTTTATAAAAACATTCGTGTGAGAGTTTGAATGACAATTTAAAATATTTTTTAGTAATTTTTTGTTTCACTCATTTAGTTAGTACATTTCTCAGATTTTAGAAGAATTTTAAAAAAATATATGAATACGAGATGTCTAAGAAGTAATGAGAGTTATTTATTGATAAAGTTTTTAGTGGATTAATTTATATCTTGATATTATCTCCTTCAGAATACATCCCTTGGGAATGTACACAATATCTCCAATTGTTTTCCATTCTTCGTAACAATTCTGGAAGTCTTGTTCAGTTACAATGTTTAAAACCTGTGTTGTGACTTTTTGAACGTTTTCTATTGTTTCGTAATGATGAGTCGCAGAAAGCCAGATCTTGGCTCTAAGACAGTTGTGGAAGCACTGGAATCTGATTCTGGGCCAAAAACTCTCTAATAGACAATGATGTGTGACTGAGGGCGTTGTCTTGGTGTAAGATTCAGGAAGTGCCAAACTCAGGCCGCATACGCAAGAACTTTTTTCTCAAACGATCAAGGATTTTACGACAAAAGAGTTGATTTACTGTCTTACCCTGCGGTACAAATTCTTTGTGAACAATTCCACGATAATCCAAAAAGTCGATAAGCAAGCCGAGATGATGAATGTGTGTATCACTCTGCTCTTTGCTTTTTGTTTCAGAATCATATTCAAATATCCACGATTCGTCGCCTGTTATTGCTTTGTGTATGACATGCGATCAATGGTGTGTTTACTCATGTCCACCTTATTTGCAATCATATTCGTCTGTCTTTTGCTAACACAAAACGCACCTTTGACACACTTTCATCGGTTTTGCCGTCGACGGTTGTCCAGCGCAATGTTCATCTTCAACGTTTTTTCAGCTCTCTTTGAATGCCTTGTGCCATCTGAAAATTTGTGCTGAAAATAACGCAGCATCTCCATATGCGTTTCTTGACATCTTAAGCGTTTCCGATGCTGTTTTGTGAAGTTTAACACAAAACTTAATTGCGTATCGCTGTTCGATATTTGCCTGCATTTTACGTTACGCAATATTACAACATTACATTAAACAACTAGCGTTACTGACACTACCATTGCTCTGAGTGGGATAAACCAATCTTGGTTGTGTTCCTACTCCACCCACTAGAATGACGCCAGACTTTGTACCGATGCAGTGTTCCCACATTGAGCGAATAAATTTCATTTTCATTACTGAGACATATCTCGTAAAAGTCATTTATTTATTTTTACACTTGCCATTTTGCTGACTTATTTATTTTTTTAATTTTCCAATAGGTGTCTCACATTCATGTTTCATTTTATAGTTGCAACATAACAAATAGTAATATGATCGCAGAGCAGCTTGATGTAAACCTTACAATATGAAAAATTCCTAACAGATAAGCGGCATTGTGATTCAAAAAAATATACACTTAAATATAAACATTTACTTATAAATGTGCTTTTTTCTTATAATACATTGAGCATTTCGCAATATACGTAATAGTATAATTTACGTCATAAACTCGACAACTGTTCGTCTTCGCCACATTTAACCAACCATATTTTCTGGCTATCTATTTTTAAGTATTCTAAAAAATTTAAACCCTTTTATACCGTTCTTTTTACAGTTACTTACACAACAACCTGACATTTTATAATTTTATAGTTGTCTAATCTTAATATTTATATAAATCATAAATTAATACACCAATTGGCACCGATGATTAGTTTCGTAGGTTTTGTGTTTCAAAATGACTAAATCATTTCGCTCCAGCAGCGGCAAGATCAATCGCTATCGTTACTATTTGTAATATAGGGCTTATATTTTATATATTTAAAATAGTATATGCAAAATCTAAAATATGCTGTAAACCTGAATAACTTCGAAGTTTTACTATTTAAAAAACTCATTTAATAAAGTTTCTAATCTGTTGACAACAGCTTTGAAAGATTATGTTTTTAGATCGTCATTTCAATTGAATTATCATCATAATAAAACAGCAGGGGCGACTTTAGCACCAAAGGTTATATTTGTTCTTAATGCCAACTTAATCAAATCATTTATTAAACCTAAAGATCGACCAATTATGCTGTCTGCTATGTCGTGACTGAAGTTATCAAAGTGGCAAATGAAATGATTTATTTTCCATCTGCATTGTCGAAAATACGAAATAGCAAATTGTTATGTCACTTCTAAAATGTTAAAATTCGGATATACATATACTCAACTACAAATCAACTATATTAAACACAGAGTTAACGTCACGATTCGTTGGTGCTGCCAACTGCAAAAATTAAATACGAAACGCGAAATTTAAATTTAATATGAAAAGGGTGGAAGTTAAAGAGTCCAACTTCGAATATGCAGCCGAAGTATTGGAAATTAATATAAATTGAAATAATTAAAACAAGTAGTTTGACCTTTAACCTTGAATTTTCTCAAAATGAAAGAAATTACAGTTTCTTTGTTGGGCAATTATCAATTAATTTGGACTGTCACGCTTAGTCATAAGTACAGATTACTTGAAATAATAAAATGTATACATATAAAATGTTAGACAAATATACTTCAAAAACCCTATGATCCTGTATTTTATAACAATTTGCGAAAAATTAAAACGAACATTTTACTGTCGCCAATATAATTGTATAACTTTTGCTAAAAGTTTTACGATTATTATCTATTAGAAAACGTAATTGTGTTCTATAAAACTGGTACCTGTTATTAATTTTAATTACCTATATAAATGTTTATTAGTAAAATTAATGAATTACAAACGTAAAATTTGAAAGTTTTATTTTATTTTACAACATTTATTGCCAAATATTGCTATGCTTTGTTTTATAAATTCAAAATATTACAAAGTTGGATCTTAAAACAGAACAAAGGTTCTTTGACTTTAAAAGCCAAAAATATTATCCGGTCAATTCCATAAAGGGACCTGTTTATGAGAGATTTACAAATAAATATGTGTAATTTACATACCTGTTCTGTTTTCAAGTTTTCGTTTATTTATAAGGCACTTTTAGCCTCTATATTTATATTGGGAGTGTCTCTATTCAGTGACTGCCCTCAACCCCTCCAAGCTCTACTCATAACTCTAGAAATCTTATCATTCTTTGATATAGGACTATTAAACATGTTTGTGATTACGTCCTTCTTACAATGTACTAACCGCACCCTTCGATAGGGATATTACATAGTGCACGGCTGTAATGCACTATTTAATATACATTTTCTTCAGTTCCATTGTTTTGGTATTATAGTTGCTTATTCATTTTTTGACTTCATAAGGTATGTCGGGTCAAAAAACAAAAGTGCATTACCACCTTCATAGTTAAATCAAAAAAATCTGGTGTGACTTTCTCTTACCCATTTTAAATTTAATTTGAATTTATTAACGTTAGTTACTTTCCTATTCACCTAAATTGTAAACTTTAAAATTAATTTAGAAGTATAAATAATTCATCAATTTATAATTTCCCTTCTACATGTACTAAGAGATTTATAATTAAATTTTAAACGCATTTAAACCAAAAATAATTTAAATAAAAATTAATTAAGTATATAAATAATGGACAAAAATCATTAAAATATTAATTTTATTTTATTTTGAGCCGATAATTGGAACGGTCACCCATCCAAGTTAATGGCCAGGCAAAACCTTGCTTAAATTCAGAGAGTTTTCTCAATAACTCACTTCAACGAATTTTCTCAGAAAACCAATTAGTTCATGTAATATAGTATTAAAGGCGCAAGAAACGTGGCGAGTTTAAAAAAATTGTTAGAGCCGTGTTCGAAAAATTTGCAAAAAACCTAAAAATCACAAGAATAAAATGGTACTTCCGGTCATTCAATTTTAACAAAATTCTTACTAGGAGGTGCTAAGGCGGTAATAAAATTATGTATAAAATTTCACTTTCTTGCCATGTTTGGTTTCGGAGATATATTGACCACATATGTACACACACATTTACACACATACAACCACGCAAGCACGCGCGCGCACTCTAGCACGCGCCCGTACGCACGCACGCACGCAAGCACGAACGCACGTACGCACGCAAGCACGCACGCAAGCACGTACGCTCGCACGCACGCACGCAAGCACGTAAGCTCGCACGCACGCGCGCTCGCACGTACGTGCGCACGCACGCACGCACCCACACACACGAACACACAGACTAATTTCTAAAAACATGTTTTTCGGATACAGGGGATCTGAAAACGTGTATTACCGCTAAAAACTGGACATCGGAAATTTTGACCGAAAACATGACTTTCTCTATACTTTATTTCATATAAGTAAGAGAAGCTAAAAAAATATGGGACTTCTGATTCTTCTTCGAGGTATGGCTACCAAAATACTAATTGTTGTGAATAGAAGGGCGTTTCCGAAAGGTTTTCAGTAGATTATGTTCGATAATTCTGAGATGAAACCATGCCTCAACCAAATAAAAGGTCACATTTAAAAAATTATTGATGTTCAATTTATCTCAAGCACACATTCAGATACAGGTGACGTAACTCAGCGCAACATAGCAGGGCCGTATGCAGAAAGTTTTGTTGGAGGGGTCGGGTGGAATTTATAAAAAAAGAGGACATTATTGCTTTCGTGTCAAGTTTTGCCATAAAGTCAATGTTTCACCTATTTTTATCCATTTCTTTCTTAAAATAGCAGATAACTGTACTAATATATTATTTCTAAAATCAACCAAAAATGATAGACTTTCACAAAATAGGAGTGATCGTCGACCACTCTTTGGGTACACCTGGAATTTGACATAACGCAGCAATTACTGATTCTGTGTCAAATGTAAGATAAAATTTCTCTTAGGTGACGCGAGTGTTTTAATATGCGAACGGCCTTTAGATAAAACTGCATGCTCTTATTAAAATCGGATGATAATAATTGTTAGAATGTGATTAGAATATATCTTTAAGGTCTGCTTCACAATTTTGTAGCATCATTCTTCGAATAAATCTAGCAATGTTAACAGTCCGCTTTTACAATATTTAACAAACTTTAATTCTGCACTTGTTGTATAGAACTATGGGTACTCTAACCATCAGAAGAAATTTTTAACATGCCTAACAACACAGTAACACAAGATCTAGATTTTACTTGCTTATCCGAGAAGAAGGCGCTTTGTTAATTTTTTTCGTTTAAAGATTTACAGACCTCGGCCAGGTTTGAACCCAAGATCTTGAATAGCAACAAACAAGCTAACCAGTACACCATCGAGGTCGGCTCGTATTTGAATCTACCCTTCATAAAAATTAAATTTATTTAATTTACCACTAACCTAAAAACAATAGTTACTCATTTACCAGGTATATTCAAAAAATATCAAACTGTTACATTAGCCTACTTCCCAGTGTACTAAATATGTTATGGCAAGTGACGCTAACTAGCGGTAACTTTCCGAAGCACGCCGTTTTTGGGTAACACTACTATTATGAATAGTTGATGTACAAAATCTAGAGTAAACACGTAGATTGCCTCTCATGAGATTTTCAATAAAGTAAACGGATTTAGAACAACGTGTCTTCACAAAGCTTCATACATGAATTGGAGGTTTGCCATTAATGTTCAAATTGTACTAATATTGTTGTTAATTTGAAACACGTTTTCAACTGTAAGGCCTCATCTGAGCTCATGGTTTAAGGTCGTAAATAATCTAACTCAACGCTAATGGATTATGATCAAAAAATTCCTAAAGCTGAAATATCATCAACGTCATAATCAAGAATGTTTATTTATTCAAGGGCGCCAGAGAAAAATGGACGAGTAAAAATTTAATATAATGCAACTTTTTCCCCCTAAGGTTACTAATTGTGTCAATTAATTGTAACTATATTAAATCAACCTGGCATACGTACACTAATTTTATATTTGTTAATACTCCTGAAACATATACTTCAATAACTATCCTAAATCCTAATAAAGCATTAAAATTTAACAAATACATCTATTAGACAGATTAAAATTGTTAATAGTACAAAGATTCCAAAATCGGCTTTAAAATATCATCAAAGCGGCTTCCTTATTGCTTTAACCTAAATTAAATTAAAATTACGACACACACAATGGTTAAATGTAGAAAATGGTGCTCAAAATTGCAATATCCTGACTTGAGTTAGCATCTTCATCCTTCACGTATAACACAATACAAGCCTTCAAATAAATGAATAATTTATGAAAACTGCATGACACAGTATTTGTTGGCACTCATATGATCAACTTCACACTTAATAGTTATTAACAAAGTGGCTCATTTTCAAACATGCCATAAAAAATCAAAATTGAACTATTTTTGATGAATGCGTGATTGAGAATAATTGATGATATTTATCTTGAATTACTGTTGCCGCCGAGACGCTTAGTTTACGTTCGACTACCAAAATTCCAGAACAAAATGCTTTGGGACTAGCGAATTCGAATAATTCGCCATTTTCCTAATATACAAATCTCGAACATACTTTCTGACGTAACTGATGCAGGTACAAAAATGCTATAAGTTTCTTACGAATATTCCACACAATCTATATTTAATGTACGCTTTTAAACAAAATCCCTACCGGAATAAACATGCATTCCACTGTCAAATCTCGACCATTGACACCAGGAACGCTTCAAACAAAGACACGTGCGCGTCTTGTAGGTGTCTTAGATGTATAAATTCACTGCTATAATATTTTAATGTCAAGAAAGCAGTTTTATTAGAATGAACAAAGGTATATATTTTTCTATATTTTCTATATATAACTCAAATTATTGAATATTAAAACAAAAGAATACTTAATTTATTCCATACGATTGATTTATAGTAAACGAATATACGGCGTGGTTTGAAATAATTAGTTGATTAAAATTAAATCTAGTAAACCAAGGAGCGTCGCAAATTTTATATTAAATTTTACGTAAAACTTAATAAAATTTTTGAAAAGGCGCTAAAAATGCTTGATTAAGCAGACAGAATATCAAGCCATCAAGATTCCAGTCCTAGACACCTTACACATGAACAAACGATAATATTGTAACAAAAATTAGAAATGGAAATTTCTAGAATCATCTAGAATGTTTTCTTTGTAATAAAATAGATGATGTAATCCGCAAATGACTCCTTGCAGTAATT